>CAXAMN010024917.1:115890-136320 GCA_963970005.1 Durusdinium trenchii
GTGTCCGCCCTTTTCCGCTGGCCATGCAGCATTTCTCTTCGTTTGTCTTCCAGGTGACTTCTTTATTTCCTCGAACAGGTTACGGTTAGGGGTTCTCAATGCTTTCTGGGGGGTCCGCCTCGCTGCGGGACAGCGTGTGTGCGTTCCGTCCGGCTTGTCACCATCTGTCTCCCTTCTTGGTGGTCCCTTCTTGTTGGTCATTGTGTCCGCCTTGTCTCCCTTCTGTTTCCCTTTTCTCTTTTCTGTTTCCTTTTGTCTTCCCTTCTTGTTCGTCACTTACGTTTGTCACCCAGCTCTGAGCTGCTGTGTCCGCCTCGGCCTGCCTTGCAAACCTTTACATTTGTCTCCCAGCTCTGGGCTGCTGTGTCCGCCTCAGACAAGAAGGGAAACAAAAGGAAACAGAAGGGAGACAAGGCGGACACAGTGACCCACAAGAAGGGAGACAAGACTGGAGACAGAAGGGAGACAGAAGGGACACAAAGACCAACAAGAAGGGAGACAAGAAGGGAGACAAGGCGGACACCATGACCCGCAAGCAGGGAGACAAGACCGGAGACAAAGGGAGACAGAAGGGGACAAGGGGGGACACAATGACTGAGGCGGATTCAGCAGCTGAGAGAGATGTAAAGGACTGCAGCGAGAGGCGGACAGAGCAGTCCAGAGCTAATGTAAAGGATTGCAAGGCAAAGGCGGATGCAGCCCCAGGAGGTCGTCTCAGTAGAGAAGGAGTGGGGACAAGATCTGATAGCGGACGAGCCATTTGCGATGCATTTGAAGTGGGCGAAGGAGGATGCATACCACTCAGGTTTCCCATGCGGCACCTTCTCAAGGCTACGTTTCCGCAAGGCCCCGGGCATGCCTGGTCCGGTGCGGTCGAGGGAGGAGCTCTATGGCATATGGAGCAACAGTGCGAAGCAACAGGAAGAATGCGACCTGGGCACCATCATGATGTCAAGGTCTTGCGCCGTGGCGGAAGAGTGGTTGCTGTCGAGGCTGTCTTCCATGTTCCATGGACAGCCCCCGGAGGACTCTGCCAAGCCGTGGATCCTCAATGTGCTCTTTGCGCCCAAGGTTGCGTGTTCGTGCCCTGTTCTCCCGCCCAGAAGTTGCCACTGCGTGCGCCAAAGGTTCGTCCGGCTTTCCCATGCTGGGTATCCGAGCTGCGAGGTTCTTCCCTGGACCAGCTGTTCTTCGCGGCTCAGCTGTGGGAGCTTCGTCTGAGGCACGGTCAGCCAAACGGAGTGCAGAACGGCGAGGCGGCCGTAAACCCAAAAAATGAGCTGCAGCTCCTTGGCTCTACAAGATCGGCGACGTGTTGGTGGACGGGGCCCCGCTCGGCATCAACGTGCCGATTGAATCCTGAAGCAACGGTCAAGGCGGAGGAAGAAGGAGATTGGAGGCCTGTATGAAGAGCTGTCGAACTATACATCCATGAACGAGAACAAGGAGGAAGCGAAGAAGGAGTTGGACCGACTGGAGGGCTTGGGGTACATCAAGATCATGACGAAGGCTGCGCCATCCAAAGCGGGATTCCCGAATTCAACAATTTCGCGACTTGGACTGATACTCAAAGGACTCCGACACAATCCAGAGCTGGGGCGTGTAAAAGATTATCATTTGTCATTGTGTCCGCCTTCTCCTTTCTCTCGGGTCTTGTCTCCATCTCGTTGGTCACTGTGTCCGCCTCTTCTGTCTCCTTTTGTCTCCCTTCTTGCTGCGCCGCGCCAAGCAATCCTTTAGAGCTCAAAAGCATTGCCAGAAAATGCAAGAAATGTCAGCAAATGTCGCTTTTGGATGTCGTTTTGTAAGAATGTGCACTGATTGATGGCATTTGGTGTCCGTCGCGTCTCAAGCTACCATGGACGATGATCAGCAGGGGGCAAACAGTAGGAATTAAATTTCCTAGTCAACTCAGTGGGGCCAGATTTCTCGAGCTCAAGGCCGTTCAGGACGTCAAGGCCAGATATTCAGGACGTCGAGGCCAGATTTCTCGAGCTCGGCAAGCTCCAGTCACCTTCAGGCTGCTGCTGGCTCATGGGCAACACCAGCTGATCTACGTTCAATGGCGGCTCCTAGATCTTGGCTTCAGTCGGCGCTGTTTCCAAATCCATTATCGGAGCGTGAATGGAGACGCCGCTGTTTCACATGGTGTGAGATCGGATAGCCTGATGAGCAGACCCAGCTTGATAGAGCTTTGGCTTGGAGCTGGGACCAATATGAAAACGATGCCACCAGTTGATGGCATATGGAGCTTTGCCGGGACCAGTTGCGAAGCTTTGTACAGAGGAATTCATTTCAATATCACCAGTACAGAGGAATTCATTTCAATATCACCAGTACAGAGCAAGTGTATCACCTTCGGAAGAGGAAAGAAAGAGGAAAGAAACCTTGGGTGCACATTTTGTTTCCCAGCTGCTTGCTCCAACCCCCATCACCCCTTTACAAAAAATTCCAAAAATGCAGATGAACGTTGCTGAAACCACCCCGGCTTTTCAGGAACACATAGATGGCATTCTCGAACAACACATAGGTCCCGGTAAGAATAATGCAACCCTCCATTTCCATCTACTTATTAAGCAGCCAAAAATGCAATCCACTCGTGATCCCCTATACATGTGTCTCCCTGTCTCTACATTTGTCTCCCAGCTCTGGACTGCTGTGTCCCCTTTGCCGTCTCCCAGCTTTGGACGTCGCAAGCTCTAGTTGCAGAGTGTTCCGGTTTTGAAAAACACAAACTGTTGGGGGGTCTAGGTGGTATAATTTTTCGACTCCGGCCACTGGCCGACACAACGTTGACCCTAGAACCCGCCTATAATATCCTATATCTGTTTTTTTGTTTCATACATCTTCCAGGCAACTCACTGAAGGCCAAAAGCAAACTGCATGCAATGAGTGCTCAGTAGGTCCAGTATAGGCCCCAATCTTTTCTTACCGGCCGTCTCACGATTGCAGTGGGATGTGGAAACCTGAGTGAGGTTTGGATATGTAGACCAAAGTTGACCAAAGGGCATGGGGGGTTTTGAGGTCGAGAATGCAAAAGAAACAAAAAGCGCCTGACAACCCCAATCTTCAAACTTGCCGGATAATCGTCCCCAATGACACTCAAAACGTTTGATTAACGAACCAAAACTCATGGAAGAGAAGAAGAAACCCGGCAACGAAACCATGCGCAGCAGAAGAACATGTCGCCTGACATGCCCCAAACCCAGACGGAATGTATTCCAAGTGTCGCAACCCACTAACATACCCCGTTTGACTGAGTCCATCGGAGTCAATGTTGGAATCAAGTTGGCCAATCAGATGGACGGATGTGACGCACAGTTAGTATCTAGTTAGTACAATTTGGGCATGAGGCCAAACTAGCAGTTTTCAGCCAAGCAGTTTCAGCCGCCTCAGCCCCCAAATTCCTCTCTCTAAGCAGACCTCCCGAATCCCTCTAAGGCCCCCGCTTCCGGCCCGCCATGGTGTTGAGCAAACCCATGTTACTGTTTACCTGGGACACAAGTCACTAGTGGGCCCACTATAGGGAGCTTTTCATCCAAGCAAATGTCCTGCTGAGACCAGCGCCAGGAGCTGCATGATGGTGAGGGGGAGAAGGAAGCGCTCCAGTCGAAAACCCAGAGTGGGCCGTCAGTTTGGTCAATCCCTTCGGTGCTCGGTGCTCAGTCTGTTGGGCGTTTGGTATCTGACGGGAAAGGCTAGTCACTATAGTCAAGACATGTCAAGACATATTCCTTTTCAGGGAGCTTTTCATACTCGGAGGTTCCGATTCGATCAAGCAAGAGGTTCCGATGTGTCTGGACTACATGGAGTGAGCACTACTAATTAAGAGCATCTAGAGTCTAGAGGCCACGGTCAAATCGAGGTGATTTGAAAGCGGATTGAGTTGTTTTGGTTTCTCCAGGCTTTGTCAAGGAAGTAAGGTTGAATGTGGAGGAAACGAATGGAACATGAGAAAAAAAAGGAACAACACAATCCCAAATTGACATCGTTCTGTACCCCAACTTGGTTCATTAGAAAAGGCAAGTGGACCAAACAAACCGCACCCCTGGTTTCTAGCAAACTTCAAGCTCCCCATGTCATCCCAAATCCTTTCGAGATCAAGCGGAGTGTTTCAATAATTTTGTTGGGGATCGACTGTTCGACAGTGCACCTAGGATTGACAGGGGGCCCTGTAATGAATTTGACGCGCAAATCTACACTGGATGCGTCATTCAATTTGGTGACTACGATTGATGGGATTAACATTCATACATAGCCGCATAGCCTACCCAGTCGGGTAACTTTTTTGGGATTGGGGGCACCAGGTGGAAAAAGTGTCCAAGCTGCTCCCCAACCAATGCACAACCCTGAGAATTCTTCCACGCACCAACAAATGTCACCTGACAGGGGGGGGTACCACGATTGCACGGAGGCTTCTCTTCTCCAAAGAACTTTGGAGGACACATGCATGTCTTCACACGCTTCGCATCCTTTTAGTACACATGACATGCAAATGAGGGCACTCCAGAAGTGATGCTTCATTGTTTCCCCTCCAAAGCGTTCCGTGGAGCGAACCAAGCACGCCCCCCCAATGTAGACGCTTGATGAATGACCCCCCTCCCCGTATCCAGAATGGCTTTACATCTCCAGGCCCTTGGGATTTTATAATTCATCAACAATCTACATGAAAAACCCTTAGAGAGAGAGAGAGAGAGCTAGCTCGCTGGAACACGACCTTTCCATTTGCTCCTGACCGACCGATGCCGGGACCCGACGTGGCCCAGTCGTCGTCTCGTTCCGACAAAACGCGATGTCTCGAGTCGCGGATGCGTTGAGGCTCGTGGTGAGCTCGGAGCTCCTCTCCAACAGTGGTTCTGCCTGGGAACCCAGGTGATGAACGGCCCGACGGTGGAAGTGGAGTGTTTCGGCCCGACAAGGCGGAAGACTCTGACCAAATTCGACAAAGAAAGACCGATCCCTATGGATCCACTGCCACCCTCTGAGGGACGGTGATATGTTCGACCCGTCTGTATGTAGGTGCTCTTTCCCGTCGGGTCCGGTCGTACCTTCGTGTAGAAGGTGGCAGTGGATTAGAAGGTGGATAGGATTTCCCAGTCGCCTCAAGTCCTTACTGGGCCCTTACTGTACGGGGGTGGGTTTCATGAATTACTAGTAGTAAGAATGCTCCGTTCGTAGCGATGCCCTTTGCTCCGTTCGTAGTGTCCTTGCTCCATTCGTAGTAAGGCTAGGCGCCCCGTTCGTAGCTTCTTGGTAAACCACTTCGGCCTTGGTTTGGCCGGGGATTTGCCGTCTTGAGCATCGGACGTGCCCGGCCGAGTACCGCGATGTGTCGCTTGGTGTGTTGGCTCGTCGCAGGAGTAGCGGTTTGTGTGTTCTTGTCAATCCCACAAGCTCATGGCACACTCTGAACCCTGAGATGGAGCTGTTACCAAGATACCTGGTTACTAGGGTGATGATGGCCCTCAGAAAGACAGATCAATCCTCTTTTGAGACCCATGGGACCCATATGTCTTATTTTGCTGGGCCTTTTCAGCCGTTCATTTGGAACGGGCTGCTGGCCGCGGGCAAGCCAAGCCTTCAACATCCACTGGAACCTTAGGTAGGTGGGAGCGATCTAAAAGTTCTTCTCAGGGTCTATTTGAGTCTACTTCGTGTTTCCCTCTCAGCAGCATGGAGCCTCCCTTTGATCCTTGTTTACAATGATCTTCCACTAAGAAAGACACTGACCCCAGTGCAACCTTCCCAGCTCTCAAAAAATCAACAATCAGATTCCTAGGTCCACGCACACAAGAGAACGTTCAGTCTCCTGTTTCTGTGTTGCCCCCCCCGGCACGGTGCCGCTGCCGGTCCTCGCCGCTGCCGCACTGAACGACGTTCGAGGCCATGCAGACCGCGAAGCAGGCAGCCCGGGTGGCCCAGTGACGGTCCCAGCGGCTCTTGGACCAAACGGGGCGGCGGAACGCCACGACCTGTCGGGTCTGACCCCCAAAGGGGTTGTGGGTTTCGGAAGTTTTGGAATTTAGTTGGGTGGACCATTTTCTTTTGGGCCTCACTTCTGTTGCGGGTGAACTACCCAAAGCCTTCAGCCAAATTTTTGCAGATATGTCCAAAATCAGACCCTTGCCACCCATCCAACCCAATATCTTTCAACTCACAAAGTGGTACTCTACTTCCGCTTTTCACCCCCCAACAACGACCGACCGACCAAATCCGAAAAGAGACCCGACGCGACGGTGGACCCCCGCTCGGCTCGCGGCTCCACTCTGCTTGCGGCTCCGCGGGCCTCAGGTGGCGCGCTTCCAGAGCGACGGCGACCGCGGCAACGAGGCCCTAGCGCTGCAGACCGTGGCCGGGGCCGCCCGTGGAGGGAGCGGGTGGGCGGAAGATGTGGGGAGGGTGGGCAAGACGTCCGGGTGAGGGTGAAGGTCGCTGTTTCAATGTGTTTCACCAGGTGGGTACAGGTTCTGACCTTCTTGTGCCAGGTGAAGAGATGAGGAGTTTTGAGGTGAAGTCGTTATTGGAAGACAGCCCTGCAAGAGTGGTGAAGCCAAAGCCCTTTCAACACCACGGTGAATACTTCTGCTTGTAGATTTCTGCTTCTGAGTGGGTTTGACTGGGCACCAGGAAAACTGGACGTTTTCAGATACTGCCTTCGTCGCAGATTCTGCCTTCTGGCGCCCGGTGCGCCCGCCGATTCTGCGGAGAAGCTGATTCCGGTCTGCCAGAGAGAAGTTGCGGCGCATCGGTCGAGGAGCAACAGACTCAAAGGAGTTTGCTCTTGGACCAGCAGCGGATGTCCCCACATCAACAGGAGGAAGAAGAAGAAGAAGAAGAAGAGCTACGCCGCAGCTGTGAATTGGTCAGATCCAAACGGATTTGTTGCTTGAGAACGCGTGCGAACAGGAACCAAGCTGATGTGGGGCCAAGGCAGGCAGGCTGCGTTGTTGCAGACGCAGGACGCTTCAACGGCGCCTCGCTTCTCCGTTGATCGGCTCCTTGCTTCCCCGCCGGAGCTGCTGATGAAACAAAGCAGCGAAGCGTTCCCGGACGAAGTCGATCTCGGACGAAGGGTTTGAGCCTTCGGAATGGGTCAGATCGAAACGTTCCTTAGCCTTGCGTTCTCGTTGGGGCTACCAACTGGAAGGTCTCAAATGGGTGTCCTTGACATTCTTGGACCAATTCGATAATCATGGTTCTTTGTCACTTTCATCGATTTCTTACAGTTCCGTCAAATTATTCGTCCTACCCCGAAAACCTTGGTTCTATCATGTTCTATCCAACCCTTCCCTGAGCTTCTGGCATCAATCACCCACCTCTGCCCTCCACCCTATGACGTCAAGTGCTAGAGGAACTACTCAATCTCGTTCGGCTGAAGTGGGAGTCTGCCAAAAAAGAGAGAACATATTGCCTCCCAAGCTGCACGGTGAAGAGAACCCAAATATCACCTTGTCATCCTCCCAAAGGTCCGGTTCTTTGATGATCTTCTCAACCCACCCTCAGCGAGTACAGAATCCATCACTGCACAGAAGCAGAGTATACATCTTTAACAGTTCCCATAAATTTGCAAATCTTGATGGATTCAACTGCAAGGTCGGGTTGGAGGCCCAAATTTGCGCATGTCGCTACTAGGGTGGAGGCCATCGCTACTAGGAGCAAGGACGCTATTAGGTTGGAGGCCAAGACCCTTCCAATTCCCACGACCAGTGGCGTCCTTGCTCCTAGTAGTAAGGACAGGAGCCCCTAGTAGCGTCCTTGCTACTAGTAGCGATGCCCTTTGTTACTAGTAGCGTCCTCTAGCTTACTTAAGTGTTTCGACCTTCCAATTCCCACGACCAAGGCCAAGACCCACATGGCACACCGGGAGTTCCTCCGTGCGGCCCGTGTGGCCAAGGCACGTCAAGGGCCCGAGGTGTTTGGTGAAGCGATACCCTCCGTGGTGCTCCCCCAAATCCTAGAGGTGATAAAGGGCTGCAGGAAGCGAAATTTGAACAAACGGAATCAACTGGATGCAACACGATACAAATGATTGCTTCCAAGCAAGAATCTTAATCAGGGCCCAAGTTGGTTCCTGCCTCGCGATCTGGATTGGGGGTGAAAGCCTGCAAGTAAAACTGATGGCTGGGGTTTTGTCTCAAGAAGGGAAGATTACAGAAGCCACCGAACACATGGTTCGACAATCTTTTCAGTTTATTGCTTCATCAATTTGCCGGGGTTGGGGTTCAAAAACCAATCTTCGGCCAGCCTGCTTGGCTGATACTAGCTAGACAGTTGGCTAGACTGGTGATTGACTTCGTTTGCCAGTCTCACTTGAGTCGCTGGCCTGCCAGCGCCTGAGGTATAGCCCACCGCCAGAAGTTGTAGAGTTGGGTGTCGACAGTCTAGACTCGTGCTGGGTGCGATAGAGGCAGGGTACAACTGATCACGCGCACACCAATAACTGGCACTGCGTCTTTGCGTCCAGGTCCGGAGAGACACGTGTTCATCAATAACATTCAATAACAAGTTCCCACACGAGGCCCACATTGCACAAGAGATTTCACCCACCTATCAAGTTTGGAGGTCACCATGAAGGAAAAGACTCCCAACAAACCCAGCAGGCGCTGAGCAGATTCGGTTGTTGGTTGTTCCAAGTCCTCCCAACTGACCTTTAGAGCCTTTAGATGCTCCGAAGGATGCACCCGAACGACGCGCCCGACGGCGGCAGGGCGCTGGCGTCGTGTGGACGGGACGTTCGGTTGTGACTCGATATCCTTCGATCCTTGCTCAGGAAGCCCAACAGATCTTGGCTCAGTTGGGTGTGGGGAATCTCAGACCGCTGGAAGATCGCAGGTAGACTATGGTGGACTATGGAATATCCAGCTCTTAATGACAGCTCTGCTAAGGGAAAGAGTCACCCACAGAGAAAGATACAGCTGGAACGGGTCAGGGCATTGTCTGTGCACGCGGACTTTCTCATTGACTCACTCACTCACTCATTCACTCACCCACTCACTCCACGCACCCACGCACCCACGCACCCACACACCCACGCACCCACGCACGCACGCACGCACTCTTTCTTTCTTTCACTCACTCACTCCACTCTCCACTCTCCACTCTCCACACTCCACTCTCCACTCTCCACTCTCCACTCTCCACTCTCCACTCTCCACACTCCACTCTCCACACTCCACACTCCACACTCCACACTCCACACTCCACACTCCAGACTCCAGACTCCACACTCCACACTCCACACTCCACACTCCACTCTCCACACTCCACTCCACTCCACTCTCCACACTCCACTCCACTCTCCACACTCCACTCCACTCCACACACTCCACTCCACTCCACACACTCCACTCCACTCTCCACACTCCACTCCACTCTCCACACTCCACTCCACTCCACACACTCCACTCCACTCCACTCCACTCCACTCCACTCCACTCCACTCCCCACTCCACTCCACTCCACTCTCCACTCCACTCCACACTCCACTCCACTCCACTCCACTCCACTCCACTCCACTCCACTCCACACACTCTACTCCACTCCACACACTCCACTCCACTCCACACTCCACACTCCACACTCCACACTCCACACTCCACACCACGCCTTGAAAGCACACCACGCCTTGAAAAGCACACCAGGCCTTGAAAAGGGATTCAGCAGGGATTCAACTGTGTTTCAACTTGTTCCTGTTTGAGCTTGAAGCGATTTCAAGTTGGCAAGGGTTTGACTTCTCTTCAACTTTGTCTTGTGATCTTGAGGAGATTTTTGTTTTGAGTTGATGAGGGTTGAGCTCGACTTCAGTGAACTCAGTTTCATTTGCTTCATGTGTGTCTTGTGGATCAAGCTGTGAACGCACAAGGGTTGAACTGTGCTGAATGCACCAGGGTTGGAAAGCAGAGAACGCCAGATACCAAGAGGGATTGCTGCACGACCAAGAGAAACAGTAAGAAGGGTTGAGTAGCTAGAAGGGTTGCAGGACTAAGTGGAATGTGACCAGAAGTGGCTAGGAGCATGTCTAGAGAAGCCCTATGTAGAGAGCTGTAGTGCTTGAGATGAGCTGTGTATAACTTAGGTTTGCTTGAGAGTGTTTTGAGATGCTTTCTTGTACTTCGAGTATGTTTTGGACGACTGTGACCAGTCAGACCTCTTCAGAAGAAGAGTGGATGAACAGAGATACAGTCACACCGACTGTAACGTTTGGCTCAAGAGCGGGATTCAAAAAGGGGACGCTACTGCTTCCGTGTTTTCACACGGGAGGTCTCTGGGCCCTATGTCGGCGTTATTACGACTTGGCCTTGGACGAGACAGGCGACCTGGCTGGCTTCTTGGCAGCTTCAGGGACGTCCTTGTCTCAGTGGTCACCAGTGCTGAAAGTTGATGCGGATCGGGAGCCACAGTTGCATGCCGCGGTTCAGTGGCTGCACGGAGGCCTTCGCCAGCAGCTGTGGCTGCCAGAGGTGACGACTTCGCCCGTGCCTTTTTCGGCTTCGCCACCTTTTCCAGCATGGGACTGCGCTCTACCGGCACTGGCCCAATCCTGGCACTCAAGCTTGTCTCCCTGCATGATTTCGCTTTTGGCTGCCGCTGCCGCCTTGTCTCCCAAGCTTGTCTCCCTTCATGATTTCGCTCTTGGCTGCCTCTGCCGGCTTGTCTTCCAAGCTTGTCTCCCTTCATGGTTTGGCTTTTGGCTGCCGCTGCCGCCTTGTCTGTGAAGCTTGTCTCCCTTCATGATTTCGCTCTTGGCTGCCGCTGCCAGCTTGTCTCCCAAGCTTGTCTCCCTTCATGATTTTGCTTTTTGCTGCCGCTGCCGCCTTGTCTTCCAAGCTTGTCTCCCTTCATGATTTCGCTCTTGGCTGCCGCTGCCGCCTTGTCTCGCAAGCTTGTCTCCCTTCATGATTTCGCTCTTGGCAGCCGCTGCCGCCTTGTCTCGCAAGCTTGTCTCCCTTCATGATTTCGCTCTTGGCTGCCGCTGCCAGCTTGTCTCCCAAGCTTGTCTCCCTTCATGATTTCGCTTTTGGCTGCCGCTGCCGCCTTGTCTGTGAAGCTTGGCTCCCTTCATGATTTCGCTCTTGGCTGCCGCTGCCGCCTTGTCTCCCAAGCTTGTCTCCCTTCATGATTTCGCTTTTGGCTGCCGCTGCCGCCTTGTCTCTCAAGCTTGTCTCCCTTCATGATTTCGCTCTTGGCTGCCGCTGCCGTCTTGTTTCTCAAGCTTGTCTCCCTTCACAACTTCGCTCTTGGCTGCCGCTGCCTCCTGGTCTCCCAAGCTTGTCTCCCTTCATGATTTCGCTCTTGGCTGCCGCTGCCGCCGTGGTTCCCAAGCTTGTCTCTGTTCCTGATTTCGCTCTTGGCTGCCGCTGCCGCTTTGTCATTTTCTTGCCTGCCTTCGACGCGGATGCTGTTATAAGACTATTTAGGTTCTTGTTTACCTTTTCCATCCTTTTTTCCCGCTTTGAGTGGGATGTCTCCCAAGCTTGTCTCCCGCTCTTGCCATGCTATCCAACTTTTCTTGAAGTGCTATCTGGGGTCTATGCCGGTATAATTCTAGCAATAACCTGGCTTCCTGGTGTGGACATTGAACGCACAAAACCCGCTCAGGTCTCATGTAACGATTGCAGAGGAATGGGTCGTGGTTTGTCAGTTCATCTTCAAGAAACCCACATCCATTTGTCCAGCCAGTGCGTGTCCTCCATTTGTCCAGTGTGTGCCATCCATTTGATGCCCAGTTCCGTTGTGAATTGCTGGCATGGCTAGCGACCTGGATCTGTTTTTTTGATTGTTTCATTGGAGACACAGCTGAGGATACGGAAGGAGAGATTGAGATGCTGCAGACCGCCGTGCGGATGTCCCAGCGAACCCCGGGTGGGTTGAGTGTGACCCCTGGGAAACACCGGGAGGCCCTCGGTTGAACTGGTTCAGAAAAACCAATGGGGAGGAGTGAAAGGTCAATGAATTCGGAGGACATCGGTTTTGCTGTGTCGTAGACTTGTGTTTTGCTGTCAATGTTTTCAAATGAGGGGCCAATCTCCCCTCCCAGAAGGGTCACAGATGGTCCACAGATTGTTTTCATCTACATCCGCGGGCGTCATAAAGATGTCTAGGGTCGAAACACGTCGAAGCCGTTGAGCCATTGTCCGTTGTCGTTGTCGCGTGGCACACATACCTCATGTTTCACCAGTGAGCAACCGCAAGCGTCAAAGCGTTTTTGTGTTTTTTTTCTTCATGACCAAGTTAGCAAGAAGAGCAGTCGTGAATTTCAGGAATACGGCTCAAATCCTCGATGTTTTTCACGTGTGGCTGTGGCCTGCAACAGATAGGCCCCCCCAGCAGGCGCTCGAGTGGCCACCGGTCCAACAGAAACCAAGCCATGAGAAGGGGGTCAGAGCAGTTTTATATTTTTTGGCCGGGATTTTGACTTTATCTTTGCCCAATAGCCTTGTCCTGGGTGTGAGAAGTACTACACCACCAAAGAATACATCTCCAGGTTGATCTGGCCGTGCCACCCTGCACCTCAGATGCATATCTCCGATAAAGTGCCCTTCGGATGACATCAAATGACTCCCCAATAAATATGAACAGATGAAAGAAGAAGACCACGTAATGATCTGATTCCTTAACATGACATCAAATGACTCTCAAATGACGATATGACTCTCCAAATATATCTGAATCTGACTCCTTGATCATGACCATTTCCCCCCCATCATCTCCATGATCCCCTGCCGACTGACACGGAATGGTGCTTGGACACGCGAGTCCGTCGGCCAGGTCGAGGCTCATCTCTCTCGCCCCGAGGCCGACGCTAAGGCGGGACGAAGATGGGCGCCTCCATGGGAAAAATAAGACGATGGATGACTGTAGGCGTTGGATGGAACATTTCAATGGGGTTTTGTTGGATTTTGGATGGGGTTTGGGTAGTAAGTGGCACAGATATTCAATTGTGATGGAGTTTGGTTGCGAAGAGCAGCTCTTCAGCTCAGCTCATTCGACGGACGCCGACCTCCGACGGGCGAAACTGCGAGAGTTGATGGAGCGCTCGCAGCTCTCTGAAGAAAACATGAGAAGACCAATGCACACTTCATTTTGCTTTTGCCAATTCTTGGTGCCGGGTCCTCTTCCGGAACAAAGACACCTGTTGCTCCGGGAAAAGCAAACAACATGACTGCCAACTAATATTCGATCTGGCTTGTTGCGCGTTCGTTCGGCATTCGCTGAATACCTTTTCCAACACCTGCGAAAGCGTGCGCGCGAGTGCGCTGCGTCACACCAGGAGGATGCGCTGCTTGGAGCCCCAGCGATACAGCTAGAGCCTAGTAGCGTCCTTGCTCCTAGTAGCGATGCCAGGAGCCCTAGTAGCTTCTTGTTACTAGTAGTACGGCCAGGAGCCCCTAGTAGCGTCCTTGCTCCTAGGCGGCTCGTGGACAAAAGACAGTCAACTGTTTCTACTTAGACTCCTTAATTGATCTCGGGTGCAACTTCAGGCAACAGGTTTACGGGTGAGAGTCGGTGGACCTTGTGTTGGATCCAGATTGCATTTCTCGAGATTTTGCGTGTCGAAACAACACTTTCATGAAATCTTGTGTCTATAAGGTTTGACTGTGTGGTGCCAGCAGCTCTTCTTATTTTATCTCGGACCTTACTCCCTAGCTTGCTTTCAGCCATGAATTCCACCCAAGCTCTATCCACAGAAGGGAGGACAAAAGAGACCCTCGTTACCCTGGTTCATTTTTTTTTGGGCAATTGGCAAAGAGACATTTTTTTAAGCTCAACTGTGTACAGAAGACAATCCACAAAGGACGTCACTTGTTGTTTCGCCTTCACCTTGACTGAGGATTTAGAAGTACGCTGTCCTACCTCTTTTCCTTAAAGTGGCCTCCAAAAGATTGTTCTTTGGGCCAAGCTGAGAATCTCAATGACATGCACCATAGTGCACAGATTTTTCAACAAATCCGCTTTGCACGGTGGGAAGACAGCTAATTGAAATAACATTTTCTATGATCCTCAGGTGGATATTGACCCCTCAATGCTGAGGGTTGGGGAACCGCATGTCTGCAACCTCGCATGTGATCTCTGCTGTCGTCACCCACAGCCGTTGGACGCATCGGGTGCGGAAACATGAGGTGTGGCTCATGACTCACAACGAAAGGATGAACCAAAACAAAACAGAGAAGGGTGAAAGTTTGAGATTTCTATCACCTTCACGAAGCAACTGGACAGTAGGCCCGGATTCCATCCATCACCGATCTTCATCACCACCCAGGGGTGACCGGTGCCCCACCGAGGCAATGTGCCATGGAGGCCTTGTCCGAATTCCGGCGCCGCGAGAACCTGCGAGGCGTGTGGAGGGTGGGGGGGGGGGTGGGGGTCGGGGTGAAGACATAACGGGACAATGAAGAGAAAGAAAGAAGAGAAAGAAAGGCCAAGACTTCAAGAGGTATACTTGAAAGTAAGAGACCAATACTTGAGTCTTTCTTCAAGGGGACAATACTCAAGTAGAGGCCAACAACACTACTTCAAGACTTCAAGAGGTCAAGCAACTTCAAGGGTTGGTTCAGTACTCGTAGAAATATTTGGTCTGGCCCATGGACAGAACGGAGAATCCTCGGTTGATAGCGTTTGCATCTACATTGACATACATTTAGCCCGGCTGTGGGGAAAGGAGCACCCTTGGATTCGGATACTTTCCGGTGAAATGGCTACTGTAGCACTCAAGAAAGGTATAATATATTATATATTATAGAGAAAGGGCAGGTAATACCTTAGACGCAGGTTATAGGTTTCACCATAGATGGAGGACAGTTGGACATCCACCACTGCTGGAGATTACATGTTACTGTATCTACACTGTTGGGATATTGCAAGTCATGCAGCCGAACCCTTCGTTCAAGTATATGGTTCTCCTCATACTGCTTGACTTTTGCATGGACATGCAGGATTTATTGAAGCAACTAAACTTTGAGCGTCTTTTTGGACAGGTTTGTTGTGCCAGTCGGCTTAACCACTCCTTCTCAAAGTGCACAAACACGTTGATTTTGCCTACAGGTCAAGCCATGGTCTTGTCACTGCTAGTGCGGCACCCAGAAGGTACAGGAAGGACCTTATCGTCACAGAAATAAACTGAGATGCAAGGTTCAATTTGTAGAGGAACGTCATTTTTTCAGGGCTATTCGATACATCACTGTTCGACCGCCAGGGAAAGGGCGGCTGCTGGGGGACTCACGCCAATATCATTCAACACGATATTCAGAGTAGACCTTGCCTTTGAATTGTGGATGATTTTAGCGGATTCATCCACTTCAAGTGTTGCTGACACCCTTTTGCTCGAGGGAACGTTCATTAGACCACCCGCCGGTCGCCGCTCGTGCGCTGGGGAAGCTCAGGTCAGATCGGTTTGAGCGGAGTTTCTTAACCAACGTGGTCAAAACGGCTGTTTCCTCCAGAGTTCCGAAGCTTTCCGAGGCTCTTCCGTGTCTTCCAACGCCCAAGTTCCCGGAACGTCACGCCACGTTCCCCTTTCAAAATCCCAGGTCTCACGGCTTTCACACTCTATGCCTGGTCTCACGGCTCTTTGGCACTTTTTCAGAGACCCTATGGGGTGTGACGCTGTGACCTACTTCTTCCACATTTGGAGAGGAACCTGGTCAGAACCTGAAATGTCATGAGAACCCATATGAAAATCGGATAACACCATGGGACCACAGGGACCTTTTTCAGGGACCTCACAGGGACCCTCCACCTCACCTCCACCTCCCAGGCACGGACCTACACCCGGGTCCCGGACCCCGAGACGGCGGTCCACGTGCTGCGTGCCGGGAGAGCTCAGGGTCGTGGTGCGGGTGGGTTGTTGGGACCTTTTTGAGTTGGTGAGAAAGATCGAGGGTTTGGGCGATCGTAGCGTCCGATCGCTCCGTTCGTAGCGATGCCCTTTGCTGCTAGTAGCATCCTTGCTCCTACATAGTAAGGCCTAGCGTCCTTGATGCCCGGAGTTCGTAGCGTCCTTGCTGAAGTGGAATCCGAAAACGATGTGATGGAAGATGTGATTCCTCAGGAATTTCTGTTGGCACTTTTCCTTCCGGCAAGCGGCTTGGGAGAATTTCAAGCTATAGAGGTATCACATCTGTCAACCACCCCCTAGTCTTGACTCCTCGAAACCACTAGTTTCACTAGTTACAGTTGCGCTTTTTATATCTCTTCATTTTAGGAGTTGCCCAGCTTGTTTCAATGGTCCTAGCACGCTTGTCCTTGGCATTCGGTGGCCACCTTGATTTAACTTTCTCGCCAGAGTCATTCTGAAGGGATTCCTCAAGCCTTCGGGAGACCCGTGGCCTCACCAATTAAATGAACTCGGATCCAATCATCCCAAGATCCATGGCTTTTGAGTCTAAGTCGTTTTTCTGGGTAGTCCTGAAAGATTAATCAGAGAACTGGACTACAGAGACGTATGTATCCTATGTCTTGATGAGAGAACTTATTTTCTCATTGCTCGCCAGATCGAATCTCAAAGACATGCAGGCTCCTGCACAAAAGCATATAAGCAAGATGGACGAGAGAAGTCTGTTCCCATCGCTGTGGTGTTGCCGCGCAAAACGCACGACTCCAAATGCTCAACCGCTCTATGGTGTTGTGGCGCACCCAAGCGATGACGTGTCGCCAGCGCTTCACAAATTGCCAGTCCTGCGGCGATTGCCAGTCGTGCGCTGGCGCAGAGCAACTTGAAAGGCCATCGCCGCAGGCAATCGCCGCTGCCGGACGTGGCAAAAGTCCTTCCGTGGCAGCGCAGCAGCAGTTGCAGCATGGTTTTACTTTGTGTCGCAGCCTGTGAGGCAGATTTCATAAACATCATCAGGCGGGTGTCGGGGCGAGCCCGGCGACTCTGCGATGGTTTCATTGATTGTTTGTGCCCGGGAGCTGCGCAAGCATGGGAACAATACAACTCAGATTGCATGGGGATTCAACCCGCAAGGTTGCACATGTTTGGCCGAGGTAACCGCCAGAACCCTGCTAAAATTTGAGAAGCACAGCACGCATTCGCTGGTATTGTAAATGGCCGATTGAAAGGTGATGAAAGGTAGGAGACTCTTGCGAAAGTCGTTTCCAAGAGTATGGTTACATGCGTCAACGGATATGGTCCTGGCCGGTTGCCGGACTCGCTCGTCGTTCGGAGTGGAGCGCACCGCTCGTCGTTCGGGGTGACCCAGTACCTCTTGGACAATCATGTCAGGCTGGACCCTTCGAGAATGCATTTCAAATTCAGCATCCCTGAGGACTGTGCCATCGCCAGGACAACCTGGGTCATCGCCAGGTCCATTGCATCCAAGACCAACAGACCGGAGGCGATTGAGAGCGGATCAATGTTGGTCAGTGTGAGCGATCTCGCCTGAGATGAGCCCTTTCCATGCGCCACGCTGGCGCACGGAGATAGGCAAGCTACGCTTGGCAAGCGGAAATTCGACATGTGCTCTCAAGAGAAGGGGCAGAGCAAGACAAGCGTTTATATACTGTGCCCAGTATTTTGCTAC
Source organism: Durusdinium trenchii (assembly GCA_963970005.1). Taxonomy (NCBI): domain Eukaryota; class Dinophyceae; order Suessiales; family Symbiodiniaceae; genus Durusdinium; species Durusdinium trenchii. The sequence continues at coordinate 133,410 of CAXAMN010024917.1, forward strand.
TAATCCAACAGAACTGAAATGAACAAGATGCCCCTGAATGTTGCAAGGCCCGCTTTTGGAGGCACAAGCCTTTGCTTTCTTTTGGACTCCCTATCTTGGACTCCCTAGCCTTACAGCAACAGATCCAACAGGCTTTGACTTGAAGACTCCCTCTCCTCTCCCTCCAGCCTCTTCGACAAATCCCCAAGGATGCCTTGGCGCTCTTCCGAGAGCTGAACGCCTGGGACCCATTCCGAGCGGTGGAACGGTTCCATTCCGCTGAAAGATAGGTGGGTTCTCACCAGAGTTGAAGGAAGCCGGGTGGGTGTGGGCGGAATTTCACCTGTCAGTCTGCATTGAAACAACATGTCTGCAGACTGAGGTGTGTGTCTGTATGTATTTTAATATAAAGACCCCTTTCTCGCCCCTGGCGGGGTAGACTGGTCTATTTTCCGAACCTTACCCAGATGCCCAGGGGGTGGGGCAGTCGGTCTCCCTCCAGTGTTTGATCTACACACCCATACTAATCACCTGGGTACATCATGTCATGTCCACTGACATGTGTGTGTAGTATATGTAGAATTTTCCAAAGTTTTTGCTGGGCTGTTGCACGGTATCTGTGTCTTGGTCCGAAGAAGTCGCGTCCGACCTAACAGCGAATCGAAGGGTTTTTTGTCGGGTGGAAACCCAAGTGGCGGCGGTTGGTTGAACTGGATTATGCTGTAAAAGTGGATGTACATATGTATATATATATATATATGTTTGTAGATGGAAGGCCCTAGAAGTCTTCAAGTGGGAAGCTGATAGGAGGCTGATAGTGGATGCTGGAAGCCCAAAAGAACCAGGACAAAAGTTTGGGGTCTTGGATGTCTTGGGTTCTTTCTCACAGGACATTTAGACAAGTCTACAACATCGAACTCATATGGGCATGATCAAACTTGTCTCCTGGATGACCAAAGGGACACCTCGACCCAAAAAGGTTGTGGTACTGCTGGTAGGGTGGTGGTGGTGGCGGTGGTGGCGGGTGTTGTTGTTGTTGTTGTTGTTGTTTTCTACGGTACTTGCGTGGAAGGATTCTTCCAGTGAAATAGAAGAACTAAGGAAAATCTGTCGCACACTGAGGACCGGAAATCGGAGAACGCCCTGTCCGGATGGCTGAGGGGGCAAAGTTCTGGTCAACGCGGCGCCGTGTTGGAACATGGGTTGAACCTCCCTGAATCAAGGACACCTTTTTCCAAGCCCGATCCATTGCTGGGTTGAAAGGTTTTTACTTTTTTTTTTGTGGCGCCAAAAGAGAGAGAAAGGGACATCCTCAAGCTATCCCTAAACGCACATTCACGCTGCTTCTGTCCATGATCGTTATATTTGTAATTGATCTTTATGCATATAGTATAGTGCAAGTAGCTACTAGTAACAAGTGCCTCGCTAGTAGTAACATTATTTTGATCAATGCACCCTTGGGAGGTGACCCAGCCGAATTGGCCGAATTGGAGATCCCAAAAAGGAAGTGGTTTGTGTCTTTTGCAGGCAAATGTTGCTCATCTGGGGGATTCCAGGTTTCCATTGAAGGACAGAATGTACATAATCTGGCCAACTCTTACTTGTTATTATATCTTGTTATCTGGAGCCACAGAAGCAGGATCGACTTTGCAGTTCTGTCCATGAGGAGCCCAGTCATCGGATGCCAGCAAACCAATCGCCCTTGCCTGAATTAGTCTACAGTACAGGGGGGGCTTGGGCCATATTTTGCCCATGGGGAGTGCTGTTCCACGAAGACTTCAGCGAAGACGTTCGTGGATCGGATGGGACGATGGTCAGCGAAGACTTCAGTGGAGGTCTTTCCTTCGACTCGTTGAACCCCACATCCCCTTTCGGGCAGTTGTTTCGGGTACCACGAGTGTTTCGTGTGCCTATTCTTGGTTTGGATTCATGTGGATTCAGAGCTGGACCGTCTCCGTCCTTTTGATCGGGCCACGTGTTTCACGGTGCTTTCTTTTTTCGGTCCCGTCTCGACGGGTCGGTGAGGGACGCCGCTGAGGCTCCGGTCCCTCATCAATGAGGAGTTGATTCCCCGGTCGATCGAAGGCGTTGATGCGAGATGCGGGAGCGGTCGTGAACAACACGCGAGTGGCAGGGGCAGGTGCGGAGTCAGAAATGGGTATGTGTTGAAGGGATGGGAGACCATCCAAAAGGTTTGCCTGGAAGGAGTAAACATATACCATCATGTACCCCAAATCCATTAGTCAGGGGGGTATCCCCATTCCATTGTAGACTCTAATGTTTCCTTTGATGACTCAGCCAAGAGCATGGACTGTTGTGGCTGATTGAGAGACTTTTCTTCCTCTGACACTCAGCCAAGAGCGTGACCTATGTGACTATGTGTCTGTTTTGCTGGTGATTGTTTCAGGACCAAGACCTCAAAGGCAGATACCCAGACCGGTCAAGGCGCCTCCAAGGAACCCTCTCGTCGCGTCGCAGCCCTTTAGAGCTCGTCAGAGGGTGGCAGCAAAAAAACAGAGTTCCAGAGTTCCACGCCAATTTTGTCGCACAGTTGGCCATTTCCTTTCGAGGATCAGGAACCAAATCTGACAGTCCAGCCCCAAGAACCAAGGCTTTTCCCTGCAGGGTCCACCGTGGAACAACAGGAGACCTACAAGGGAAAAACATGGGAAAACAGCAACCACATGGGAGATCTTCCTACACAAGGTTGCGTCCCATGATGTGTTGTACCTTCAAAGTTCTCCGACCCACGTTGTGGGAAGAGATCTTGGTCTGCACCAGAACTGATTCCATAAATGCTTGAGGCGGTATGAAGCGGTTGATGCGTGCAGCTGTTTGTTTTCTTCATGTATCATCTGTCTTGAAGAGAGTGGAACATGATGTGTTATACCTTCAAAGTTCTCCGACCCACGTTGTGGGGAGAGATCTTGAT
>CAXAMN010024917.1:141316-154337 GCA_963970005.1 Durusdinium trenchii
GAACTCGAACTCGAACTCGAACCGGTCCACCCCCCCGCGGCTCGATAATTGTGTGTCGATCCGAACTCGAACTCGAACCGGTCCACCCCCCCGGCTCGATAATTGTGTTGTCGATCCGAACTCGATCCCGAACTCGAACTCGAACTGGTCCAGCCCCCTCTCGCTCGATCCACGCAATCTCGCGCATCGAACTCGAACTTGAACTCGAACTCGAACGGGATCAGTTAGAACTACCTGGGGCACGGCCTGGCGGGTTCTATCTAGTCACTAGTCTGCCGAGCTTGTAAGCCCAAGGATTCGGGCCGGTCTCGCACTTTATTTCCATGCGCATGTACAATGACCTTTTTGCCCATTGCCTTTAGCGTGTTGTTGTTTCCGCTAATGAAATGCATGAGAATGCTGATTCTTTGCCTTGGATTTGAACATGGCTCTGATTCGACCTTGAGGATTTCGAAACGGTTGGTTTTTCCTTAGCTTTTTCATTTTTGAGATTTGCTTTTGCTTTTATTGCTTCTTTTCTTTTGTTGCTTTTTGTTTTGGGTGTTTGCCTCTCGTCTTGTTCTTTTTTCTTTGGTTTCTTGGCCGCTCTTGCTGCTTTTCTGCTCTTGTTGCTTTTTGTTGCTGTTTGGTCTGCTTTGCTGCACTTGTTGCTGTTTCGCCGACTTTGCGGCGCACTACTGCCCAACTTACACACACTCCTCATATATGTATAAATCGATGTAAATACACGTGCGCACATTAGACAGAGAGGCTTGAATACGCTTTGTAAATGTGTATGTCATGGTTGTTTTGCAGTGCTGGTGGGAAAAGACATTGAACTAAAGGGCTTACATGTGGTGCTTGCAAGACGCAGTAAAGCCAAAAGGAGCCATATCATAGGAGCACATTCGTGAGCCAGAAGAGGAAGGGGCCATTCCAAGGTCGCAAAGGAAGGGGCCACTCCAATGTAGCAACATGCCCGTGTGCACGCATGTGAGTCGCAGCTTGTGCCAGCTTGGGCAAGTGGTTCCTGCATGTGCAAGTGAGTCAACTTTTGCGCGCGCAAACGCGGTTTTGGACATGACCTTCATAATTAGGTAGGTGGGGGTGCACTGCCGACATCGCTTGCGCAAGCGGGGTGAGTTTTGTGCGCGCAAGTGAGGCGCGAGCCAACGCCAACAAACACCACCAAAATTGAGAGAAACGAAAAACCATGACCGCCAAGACGCAAGCAACCGCACACAAAAACATCCAAGCACTGGCCCTTCCCCCAATCCCCCTGCAGCGCCATGAAAACAGCGTTTTTGTACAACGCTCCACTGCACCGGCCACCAATGCGACATCCGCCGCGTTGCTTCTTCCAATCTACTTTGCCTGCTAGAACGGCTGTTTCTCTTATTAGAATGCAGCCACTCACTCCACCTTGCGCCCGCAGTGCACTTCCTCTTTAAGAACACTGGGTTGCTGCAAATAAATGAGTTGTGAGCCCCAAGGATTCAGAGAAAAAACGAATTCAAAGTGAACCCTTTCGAAGCCTTCGTGGTTGTGGCGTGGTGTTTGCCCAGACCCAACTTCTGGGACCGCCCCCTCGTTCTTTTGAAGCTGTCCAGAAAACGGTTGTGTGTTTTTTTCTTTTGGTGTGTTTTCTTCAGTTCAAAACATCTCTTGGAACGAAAACACCGACCTGCATGCGGTTTCCTCGCTAGACCGTGGATGTCTCTTTCCGGGGGAGCAGGGGGGACGGAATACTCAGTGATGGTGTGTGACTGCAGCAAAACTCCCCCGATTTGCCCAGTGTTTGTCGTTCACTGCGTTGTAACAGCACGAACTTGCACACGCTGAGGTGATGTTGAAGGCCACCTTCAGGAGCTGAGTTCTTGGAGCTGTCGCCGTTTGGAGTTTGTTTGGAGTTTCTTTTTTGCTGGCCTCGATCCAAACAAGGCCAGGTGGGGACCGGGTGTCCATCTGTCCTCTCCGATGAAACGCCCTTGACGACGCACGCCTAGGGATCTCATCGCCGAACGATGGAGGGAAGAGATTTTAGGGGTATCGGATGGTATCCGTGCGAAGTTCCCTGTTTGGAGTATGAGAGTTGAACTTAGGGCTACACATGACCGCACAAGGCACTGAGTATTTATGAATGTATTGGCTGGGTATGGTGTGCTGGTGTGCTGTTTTGTCTTCACCGTAGCAGTCGTTCTAGGATGTTCAAGGCCATGCGTGTTTCTTGCATGCATTCAAAGCACAAATGTCACTGCCAAGTTTTGGCATTCTTTCTGCCAACAAGCATTACCCTGCACTGTTGCAATGAATAGGTGTCGCTTCCTGTTCCCACTGCAAAAAGGAATCATCTTTGCAGTTGTGACTCATTCCAGAGAATCATGCTTGACAGTCCCAGAAACGTCCCCAAGCGCGCGGAAGGGTGTTGGGACGGGCCCCTCGGGGCCGGTCGTTTGGGCAGTCGGAGAAAAAGGTCGTTGGTACAGAAGGAGGACATCTTTTGGTTCAACGACTTGAAAGGACGAAGGTTCTTGCAATCAATCTTTAGAAAGGACGAAGGTTCCGTTTTTTTTCTCCTTCTTTGTTCACTGAATCGGGACAAGGACGCAGGCTTTTGTGAGGGCAGGATCATTCAGGAACTTTCAACCTGCCCAGCGCCTAAAAACGGAAGGTGTCTGAAAATGCACTTGTCAAGTGTAGGAGGAGATCAGCAGTCCACATCAAACCAGCTACCAGCTACTGGTCATGGTTGTCGTCTTCGATCACGGGCTCCGTGGAGGATCCTGTTGGCCCGGGAAAAGCCGGAACGCGCCTTGCAAGCGGCTGAGGAGGCCAGAGGATAACTGTTGACCTCACGTCGGTGAGAGAGATAAGGGTTGAAAGACCTGGCACTCAGCGACTTGGAGTGATGCGGCTCATATTCCTCTTTGACGGCCTATCGGGGAGTTAACCCTAAAACCCCAAACTAACTTTGACGTCTTGCTAGCCAATGTAAGCTAAGAAGGTGCTAGTCAATGCATGAGCCTTTAGGTATCCATACCTAAATAATTAGTGGCCAGAATGATGCAGGTTGGCATGGAGCCACCGACTACTGACCATATCCTGCACAATCTGACAAATGAATGTCCTAGTGTGTACATGCAGGGATTTTTCACTTTGTCTATCAACACGCCCGTGTGAGTTAGCGTCGTCGTTGCATGGACGCAAGGTTTACCAAGAAACCGTCCGGACCGGAGTTCTGGACGAAGGAGGGTTTCAATCTCTTTGCAAAAGTGCATTGCCCGAAGGCTACCGCATGAATCGGGGAAGCTATTGAAGTTTTAGATTCAGCTGCAACTGCCGCTGTGGCGCACATCTTTGCGGATGCAAAAATCTGTGCACAATTCAACGGCAGGAGTGAAGTCCAGCGACTATTCGCCGGGATGATCCCTTCTTTGAAGGCTGGAAGCCGGTTGAGCCCACCGGCCCTCCCAAGTGGTCCAAGCGGAACAAGCGGAAAGCCAACGCCGTACAGTGAAATAGCTCATCTGGCTTGATAACTTTTCAGCTGATGAGCCCTGGGAACTTGTTATTGTTATTGCTGTTGCGATGATTCTGCTTATTGTATACGGCTGAATCTACTGACCGCTCGGTCGCTTGGTGACAGAGGCCGCGGCAACGCGAAACTCGATCCCGGAATTCGCGACCCTCGCGACATCGCGCCGACCTTCGCGACATCGCGCATAGACACCATTGAAGCTCCATCAGAGTGAGTGCAAAAGCTGAGAAACGATGTCGTGCGACCGACGCACTTCTATCACGAGCGCTTAGCCGCTAGCGGAGTCCTCTATAGCATCGCACCTGCCTCATGAAGGATGCCCGTGTACCAAGCACCTTGGATGCATTTGATGTGATAGGCTTTGTGATCAGTTTTGCAAATCATGTGTGTGTAACCCTTGGAAACACAGGGAACCTTTCGGTTTGGAGCAGGGGGACGGGACACCACTGGCATTTCCCATCCAACGAAGAGGGTGCCAGTAGGTGCTGATGCAGTGGGGGACGCCCCACTGCGTACCTGCTCTACTGGAAAACAGGATTGTGTGTCGGTGCCTTTCCTTCTGTTTTCCTCTAGTCTACTCATAGGTTTGCAGGTAGGCCCCCAACCTTGTAAAGTCGACCTTCAACCCGAACTTTGTGGCCTCTGCCCACTAGCATTGGCCCCCAACTTTTGCTGTCTTGTGTGTCTTGCGTTTCTTGTGTTTCTTGTAACCTGGCAGCACTGGCCTCCAACCTGGTACCATGGCCTCCAACCTACTAGCGACGACCTCCAACTTTGCTGCTCGTTGTCACTTTTGTTTTGCTTGTGCATACTACCCACCACCTACTAGCGACGGCCTCCAACCTTAGGTGTTGGCCCCAACGGCGTTGCGATGGCCTCCAACCAAAAAGCGATGGCCTTTAACCTACTATTTGTCACTTTTGTTTTACTTGTGCATACTGCCCACCACCTACTAGCGACGGCCTCCAACCTTAGGTCTTGGCCCCCAACGGCCTTGCGATGGCCTTTAACCTACTATTTGTCACTTTTGTTGGTTTGTGCATACTACCTACCACCTATATAGCGACGGCCTCCAACCTTAGGCGTTGACCCCGCCTTGCGATGACCTCAAACCTAAAACGATAGCCATTAACCTACTATTCGTCCTCGTATCTCAGTTTTTAACTCAGGCCGGCGTGTGGCAACCCCTTTGCTTTCTAATCAGTACGCAAATCAATAAGTGTGTCTCTCCTTGAGAGCCCAGGGTGACCCCCTGTGGACCCGTCAAACGGGTGTTTGTCTTTATCTCCCCTGCCCGGAGATGTACGTGCCTAGCCCCTTTCTCCTCCCCTCCCCTCCTCTCCTGTTCCTGAATGTAATACTCAGGTTCACCCCTCTCTCATTGGTGTGTCCCTGGACGCTGGTTCCTAGCTGGGAACGCCTGCCCTTTTTCCTTCCTCTTTTCTCCCTCTCTCTCCCTCTCTCTTTCTCTCTTTGTTTCCTCTCTTCACCTTCCTTCTTCCTTGGGTGTCCCTGGGTGCTTTCGTCACAGCTGGGAGCCCTTCCTTTTTGGTGTGTCCTTGGACGCTTGTGTCGTAGCTGGGAGCACCTTTGCGTCCCCCTTTCTCTTCTTCTCTTTTCTTCCTCCCCCTCCACCCCTCTTTCCTCGCGCGCGGCGTGTCTACAAGCAAACAAGGCTTTTGCAACAGGTTTCTCAATGAGGTTTGGTCTGTCATCGGTTTGTTCCCTTTCATTTGGTTCCCCTTTCATCGGCCCCCACAGACGTCTTCCCTTCTTTTCTTTCATGTCCTTCTGTCTTCATGTCTCTTCATCCTCATCCTTTCCTTCTCTTGCGCGCACTATCGTCCGGACCTTAGTTTGTACACATAGACGCGCGCGTATTCTACTTACCTTTCTGGGCAGGATGGGGGTGCCTCCTTTCCGGGCAGGATGGAGGCCACACATGCCTCGAGGCGTGTGTGTGTGTGTAACCCTTGGAAACACAGGGAACCTTTTGGTTTGGAGCAGGGGGACGGGACACCACTGGCATTTCCCGTCCAACGAAGAGGGTGCCAGTAGGTGCTGATGCAGTGGGGGGCGCCCCACTGCGTACCTGCTCTGCTGGAAAACAGGATTGTGTGTCGGTGCCAGTCTACTCATAGGTTTGCAGGTAGGCCCCCAACCTTGTAAAGTGGACCTTCAGCCCGAAGTTTGTGGCCTCTACCCACTAGCATTGGCCCCCTGCGTGCTCGAGCAGGATCTCTGATCACCTGAGACATTTCGCGCTCACCGGTGCACACACTTATCGATTTGCGTACTGATTGGAAAGCGGTTGCCACACGCCGGCCTGAGTTAAAAAAAACCTGAGATACCAGGAGGAATAGTAGGTTAATGGCTATCGTTTTAGGTTGGAGGTCATCGCAAGCCGTTGGGGGCCAAGACCTAAGGTTGGAGGCCGTCGCTAGTAGGTGGTGGGCAGTATGCACAAGCAAAACAAAAGTGACGAATAGTAGGTTAAAGGCCATCGCTTTTTGGTTGGAGGCCATCGCAAGGCCGTTGGGGGCCAGCGCTACCAGGTTACAAGAAACACAAAAAACACGAGACACACAAGGCGAAGATCCTCGACCTCGCTCAGGATCCAGGACTGACGTGAACGCGCGCTGAAAACGCATAGGACAGTTTTTGAGGTTTTCATTGGTGAGCATTGCTTGCTGAATTCTTGTTGCAGAACTGCCGTTCTACATCGGCTATCACTTGAAGCCTGAAGGGGTCGTCGTGCTCGCGGGGCGCCTATCCCCTTTGACGGATAAAAGCATTTTTAAGGAAAAGGCGTTTTCTCCAGGAGCTGAGTCCCGACATGGTTCTCAGCGACTCGTATCTCAGGAGTGGGGTGAAAGTTTCTTTAGTCATTGACCTCCTTCGCTTGGTCCAGGATCGCGATGACGGTGCCATGGCAGAAGCGTCCCTCGGGTTGCCTGCGCACCCTGTGTGGGGGAAAGGCTTCTTGAAGGATGCATTTTGGTGGCACCAGGCTGCTTGGCGGAAAATGATGCACGATCAACGGGTTAAGGTTTAGGGTTCAACATTTTCTATTTGGACAACCCTTTCCCAATTAGAAAAATGTTAAGCCGACAACCCTTTCCCAAGTAGAAAAATGTTGAACCCTAAAGGAAATGAAATTCGTTTGAATGGCTTCGTGTTAGCGCAACGTGTCCTGAGGCAGTGACTTGTAATCCTCCGAGGGCGAGGATGATTTGGACTGGCGCATTCGGCAACTGGAGGCACGGGGTTTTAAAAGCGAAGCTCGTGCATACATTCAACCGAAGGCTAACTTTCTGTCATTGTCATTGTGTTTCTGTTCTGTTTGGATCTTCTTTCGATGCTCGCTTTCCCGCGCAGGCTTGGTGCGATGAAAAGGGGGTTGAGTCGATCGTCGACATCATCCCCGAAGCTGACATCCGCAACGCGGAGCGAAGACGCTCCTAATTCATGCATGGCGCTCCCAACCATTTGATGACGGCCACAATCAAGCACGATGCTCACTCTTTTTGTGAATCCGCTAACTAGCACGATCATCCTACTGTATTTATGTAACGTTACGGCTTTGCGTGATCAGTCAATGTTTCTCTATGATTTTTCTTTTGGCTTTGGCATTGTTGTCCTCTGATTGCTTTTGGCTTTCTATTTTAGGACGGCCTGTTGGCTACAGGCATTCTGTTCCTTCTTTTTTCTTCTTCTTCTTCTTCTCGCTACGGGCATTCTATTCTTTCCACCGTTTTCCATTCTTTGTCCAACTTTGTCAATGCACCCATTCTCTCTGCGAAGCGCGTTTTGGAAGTTGCGCCCTGTTTCTTTCCATTTCCGGGGCAGATGACTGAATTTGCTCATGGATCCCTCTCTTGGGAAGTGGTAAGCGTTCACAAATGAATGATCTGAGAGAACCCTGATGCAGACTACTGTGATGATTGACTGAGCCTTCGCTCGCTTAGAGGTTGGATTGAGAACGCTAGCCCTTGGAGAGTCTAGAGCGTGGTGAATGTGAAGCGACTCGCTAGAGGCATTCTATTCTCCCATTCCTTTCTCCACACTCATGAACTTGAGATCCGCTAGTTTGATTGAAAAAGGGCGTTCATTTCGGTTGGGAGCCCCCATCTGGAAAAGAACGTGCTTTTTGATAGAAAGATCCGCTAGTTTGATTGAAGAGAGGACAGTCCTTTCAGTTTTGAGCCCACACCGCACCTGGAAAAGAACATGGTTTTTACAGGAAGTTCCGCTAGTTTGATTGAAGGTGGACGTTTTTTTTTCAGCTTCGGGTGCCAAAATGGAAAAAACATGGTTGTTCAAGCAGGACATTCTTTTCAGTCTTGGGCACCAAACTAGAAAAGAACGTGGTTTTTGATAGGAAAGTCCGCTAGTTTGATTGAAAAAGAACATTCTTTTCAGGTTTCAGCCCACATCTGGAAAAAAAACGTCGTTGTTGATAGGAAGTTCTGCTAGTTTGATTGAAAAGCGACATTTTTTCAGTTTTGGGCGCCAAACTGGAAAGGAACGTGGTTTTTGATAGGAAGATCCGCTAGTTTGATTGAAAAAAGGCGCTACTTTCAACTTCGCGCGCCAAACTGGAGAAAAATTTTGTTTTTGATAGAAAGTTCTGCTAGTTTGATTGAAAAACGATGTTTTTTTTCAGTTTGGGCGCCAAACTGGAAAATAACGACTGAAAAAGGACGTTTTTTTCAGGTTTTGGGCGCCAAACTGGAAAAGAGCTTGGTTTTTGATAGGAAGTTCCGCTAGTTTGCTAGAAAAACGACGTCATTTTCAGTTTTGGGCGCCAAACTGGACAAGAACGTGGTTTTTGATAGGACAGGGCCGTTGGCCGTTTAGCATGGTTCAGCTGAAAAGGCTGGAGGTTTTCAACACATGGTGAGAGGTTGTTCGTGGTGAGAAGGGGTTGTGGGACTATTGTGCGGGTCTGGCAGTAGAAACTCAAAATGAACGTCTGGTTTAGGCATGCCCAGGCCATCGCTTGGTTCGAGAAATTTGGGTTCCACATTCCACATTCCTTAGATTTTGGTACCAAATGCAATTTGACATGTTTTGACATTGTCGAACGCCCATGTAGATCATTAGACATGGAGAAATGGAACTTCAATTTTAGACTTTGCATTCTTCAGTGTCGCCAGGCGTTGAAGATCTATCGCGAGCAGGAGGATAGAGCTTTTGTTTCACGCATGCGGGTGCAGGGATTCGAATCATTCAACGCGGGGCTATGTTGCAATGTTTGGCTATCATAATTGCAGGATCAGGGCAACAATGAAAAAATCAACAACTTTCATTGAAGGCTGGCACGAGAACTGGCCCGACCAATCACATCAAACACCAGCACACCCGCGTGCGACAATGAATATATATAATCCTAAGAAGTCCTGGGGCCCTATATCTTCATTGTCGCAAATGGGTGTGCTGGTGTTCTTTTTTTCTGAGAATCGCTGTTGATCCATCACCTCCGATCCGGACCAGACATGCTTAGCGAGCGAGCGACGATCATTGGTCATTTTGGTCGATGTCGAGGACCCGAAAGGGGAGGCAGTGATGATGCTGGAGATGGCCAAGGTGGGGTGTTTTTTGGAGCTGAACCTTATTTTTTGTTTCTCAGAGCTCAAAAGCTGCTCCAAATGGAACTGACAAGTTAACTGATAAGTTCATACCAGTTATCCGATGTTGGCAACATCGTGTTTTGATGGGAGAGCAAAAGATGAAAAGATGGTGTGCACAAGAGGTAGATCTGCTTGATGGAAGCACATCCCCTGCTGCTTCCTTCTATATGTGGTGTATGCCGGTGATACCCTTGCCTACCTGGCCCTAGCGTGATTCCAGTTGTTAACACTGGGCAGCTCCCTTTTGGAAGAGAACTCATGAGAGGAGTCCATGAAACCATCTGGAACATAGGGATGCCGACAGTACAAGGTTCATCCTGGCTGAAAAGTCCCAATTGTCCGCAACGTGTCCGGTCGTGTAGCCCAAGATGGCATTGCAGAGGGGTTTCGAGCAGGGATTGTACCAATGGGTTTCTGCTGTCTACTGCAGTTGTCACAGCTTGAACACGCGAGATTCTACAAATCAATTCGAGCATTTCATTCATTCAGGGTCCGTAAGTAATCACTGGGTCCTTTCATGGCCCATCTCAGAAGTAGTAGCCCATTTACATTGCTTGTGAGTTGAAGGAAGGAGTGCAAGATGACTCAAGATGGAACTTGCCACGCTACTGAACGGCTTGATTTTTGGATTTCTTCCATCAACATCCACCAACCCTTCTCCAGGGCCCAATTTTCCAAATCATGTATATAGCGTGACCTTCTTCAGGCACACTCATCAAGCAAAGCCCGCTGGGAATGACGATCTGTTTGGACCAGCATCGCAAATTAAGCGGTACTTTGGTGGGCCAACACGGACCCGCCCAATCCCGTTTTGGGAGCTTTAGGGAAGATCGTCTTAATGGGATCCAATGTCAGGTTCTATCTCAGTCTTTACCTATATATCTCATGTTGCAATCGTTTGGACCTGCGAAATGACCAATGACCAACCACCACGCACCTCTCCGCCGCACGACGGCAACCGTGGAGGTGCTCCTGCAAAGGGACGAGCACCGACGAGCCTTGCAAGCAGCCCAAAGCCGCTGGGTCTGAGCAGCGGAGTGGACGCAGATGTTGGGGTCTGAAGAATGAAGACTTCCGGGATGCAAAGGTGGAAAACATTTGGAATTGAAGGAGGGGGGAACACATTGCTTGCATAACCGGATTCGGTTCTGAAGAGGATACACAACCCAGACCTGAGGTTGAGCAAAAACCATTGGCATAATTCATTTCTGATGGTATGCCTATCGATACTATTCTATTCAACGAAGAAGAGATTTCCGAGGCGCAAACCACCTGGGCAGAACAAGGTTTAAAGGATGGTGATGTGGACCAAGATTTCGGAAATTCTCTTCCGAAGATCATTGTCATTGTGGGTTCCGCTTGAGTGTTGTCTCTCTTAGTCGGGATGAGATATTTTGTTTACATGACCTTCTACAAGGGTCCCGTCATACTTGTGTGGCAAATGAACAGTGGCAACAGAACATCGCCCAGTGCACGGTGGGAGTTGAATACATTCAAATCAATGAAATACTCATCCACTGCAACTGTTGACAGACATAATTGCAGGACTTGGACAGACCTCCAGTCCATTGCTTTATCTGCATCTGGTCAATCCCCACGACTTGCTAACCAGACAGAGCGGGCACGTATTCTGACCGCATTTTCAAGTCGCTTTGGTGGCTTCATCAACTTCTGGTACTTACACTCCATGCAACGTTCTGGAAGTGGACAATCACATGTTTGTAGGAGGAAAATGGACATCCAAGAGGCCATCCCATCCACGCAACCATGATTATTTCAGGGAGAACGTACACCTATGGGCCTCGTTCACTGACTGTGGTGACCCTCGTCCATACAGGTTTGTTCCCCTTTGGGCCCTTTGGGTTAATATAACACACTCACACGTCTACTGTTTAGGTTCAACCGGGGTGAGACATGGAAGACATTGCAAGCAAACCATGTAAACCTCATATGCAATCTGTGCATGTCAGGGCGGCCTCCCATCCGAAGGTCTGTGGCATTCGGGACGGGAAAGGCTCTGCCCCATCCCAGCTTACACAGGCGGTCCCCCGGTGAGAGGCTCTGCCTGTGTCCGAACACCTGTGTCCGTCGTGCATTGCTTGGATCGATTCAGGGAAACGGAGGGCGATGAGTAGATATACCAGATGAGTATTCACAAATGGTCCCGTAGTGTTTTAACCTCAACCGATGAGGATCTCTTCATTTGCATCGTCCATGTTCCCATTGGTCCTTCATATCCAAGGTGCTGCCGCCATCTTCCGCGAGGCCGCTCCTGGGCGTTTGGCGAAGCAGCCGGTCTACGGCGAACAGGGCGGTCGACGGTTCCCCCGCGGTGCGCGGTGCTTCGATGTGTGACGAAACCAATCGTCCATTGACTCGGAGTGGGGGGCGAAGGGCACAACGAGTGGGTGCAGAAACGGGGGAACATGGAAGCGTCTTCTGACCAAAGGACCTGGTGGCGATGACCTAGTGACCCACCATGTTCACGGGGACCAGTCCGCTGGGATGCGAACGACCCGGTCGGGTGAAGACTGACTGGCTCGGTCGGGTCCAGTCGGTGAAGAGGGGAACCATGGCACCCCAGGACTGGGAAGTTGCCACTGGAACAGCTAGGAGTTGTGGCAAACACGAAAACGGCTTGACCCCACCACAAGTAGACTACTGTTACTGTTGTTTCTGGGAAGCAACTCCCAACCCTCCACTTTTGGGTTCATGAATTGCTGTTTCAGACGCGCGCGCACGCGCATGTCTGGTTGGAAGAGGTGCGGAAAGCATTGGCGATTTGATGGACCTCTTTGTCATCTTCCGTTTTGGGGGGGTCATGGGCAACTGGCTTATGTGGTGCCATAGGCGTACGGCATACGCTTTTTGGGGTGAACCCGGTTTTTGAGGGAGGGTCCACTCCGGTTTCGGGACCGCTGGAGTGGGAATGTTCGTTTGTTTCTGGCTGGGACCGGGATTCCAGGTATGTACGTATTTTTGTTTGATACGACCATGTTTGAAGGTATTGTAATAATAGGACTAGGTTTATGGTTCGAGCTGCCATGTTGAGGTGTTTCTTGCACAGACTCGACCGTTTCATTCGTCAGCTCGACCATTTGCAGCAAATCCACGTGTCCTCGTCCAGACATCTGGTGGCTGGACGGAACTGCACCGTCTCCTGTGACGGACCCCTTTTGATCGTGGTGTTTGAGAGTGTGTATCTTCCAAAAAAGAACCGTTTCGATGAAGTATTAAATCAAAGGACCGAAGGAAGGCATATGCTACCCTACTTATATATATTTCATTCTATTTCTCCCAGTCGACGTGTTTAGACTTTGGAGCACAAACACATATCATTTCATTCTTCGTCATTCTACCGATGCCACTTGCCGCGCCTCCATACCCAAGAAGATCCCCTCCGCAGAATCCCCTTCGAAGCACCGTGAGTCACAAGCGTTCACCCGAGTGAACATACGCATTTGGGCCGAGGGGATGGTACGAGAGCAAGTCGATCCCCTCTTATTCTCGCCATGAAGAGATAAGATTAACAATGGCCTAAAAAAGCAACGTGATGGGTTCGCCACAACCAGTCGTAGCAGCATGTTGATCAGAACATGACTATCTCAACTCTGGCTGCACTTGCCGCCGCTTGCGATTTGCCATGAGGTGGGCGACCCCACCAATGAGGTGGCTGCTATGCAGCTGGCGGTGGACGTACATGCTGCGCGAGGCCAACATGGGATGGGCCACCACAAGTTCAATGACTTTCAGGTTGCATTTTTCACGAAAGCTAGCATGCTAGCTGAGTTCTTCTTTGCTTTAGCAATGTTGTGGTGGGAGGGGCTGCGTGCCTTAAAGATTGATATATCAAGCTAACCCCCCCCCCCCC
>CAXAMN010024917.1:154737-165736 GCA_963970005.1 Durusdinium trenchii
TATCCTACACTACGGACGCCCTAGTGTATGCACAGTCCTTGTGATGCCAGAAATGCCTACCCCTCTTTCCAGCACAAGGCATACATAAGCGGGGGGTAAATTTACCCCCCAGATTTGCAATAACCATACACCGGCTATTTCCTCAAGACACTCTATTCCATATACCTTTTACCCGTGCTTCTCCTACACTACGGACGCCCTAGTGTATGTACAGTCCGTATGATGTCAGAAATGCTTACCCATCTTTCCGACTCAAGGCATACAAAAGCGGAGGGTAAATTTACCCCCCAGATTTGCCGATCACGCATCTTCGTTCCTGCCAACGAGTGCACCCGGGTTGTTCCAATGTACCCTTCCCAGTCAGCGATGTCACATTTACATTCTTTAGCGCAAAGTATGTACATAGCAACCTTCCTCCCAAAACATGTAATCCCTACATGCTTTGCCGACTATGTAACTAGTACATCCGGTGCGATTCGGCTAGCTTTCGACCTCTCCCCCTGGCCTCAAGTCTTTTTTCACACCAGTAGCTGATGACTCTTTTTGCGGGATAAAGCTTAAAGCACGACATCTTCCGCTCCACTAGAAGTAAACGCCTCGTGTATCATGGATTGTCCTGGAACGGCACTCACTTCTTGGGGTCCAACGGTCGACTGGGTGACAGGGCGACAGGATGCTCAGTGGATATGCCCATATAGGGGGTTCTGTTTTCAGTATCTAACAGTTTGCGATCACAGACGAGATCTGTGATTTTTTCGCTTCCTTGTGGGAAATGCTATGTCAGGCAGTGGGACAAGGATGTCCATCGTGATAGGGGAGAAGTTCCAGACAGACGAGATCTGTGATTTTTTCATTGGTATGTCAGGCAGTGCAGACAGCCCCAGAGGGACAAGGATGTCCATCGTGATAGGGGAAATATGGGAGGAAAACACATGCTTCGGCACAAGTCGCAAGTGCCTCTTGGAATTGTTCTACACACAAGTGATGCTGCTCGCTGGACACGTCACTAACCCGACCAAAGCTCCATGTTTTCAGCAAGAATGGAGCTTTGCGGCCAAGCAGAACTTCAGGAAGCCACTGTAGAATGCCTGAGAAGAGCATACTTCTTTAGCTGACAGACCTCTTAGTTTCGAGATAGGCTACTCAAACGAAAGACAGACATTCACATCAGGGAAAAGCCACACCCCACGCTCGTCTGCGCGGAAGGGGACCATGCCATGGTCCTCGAGGCCTCCGAGGAGGCACTGGCGTTGAAACAAATGGGTGGGTTTTTCCATGTTCTTTCCCAATCAGTAATGGGTGTGGTAAACAGGAGTGACCTTAGACCTTTAGACACGCCAAGGTCAAGGAGTCTGCCGGGATAACCAGTCGACATACCAAGGACCGTTCGACCATTTTTCTATGAAAGTTGCGATGAGGAGGTTGGGTGGGGTTCAGGTAGGACAAAACATTTGGAGGTGAGAGTGCATTAAAATTCATGTCATGCATCATTTCTCTCAATGGAACATGCACTTTCCATCTGGAGAGCTAAAACAGAAAATTGTTGGACCAATTGGGAGGACAGTTTTTCCTGAAAACCAGAACCTGGGGCCTGGGACCAACCTCAAATAGTCGTTCTTTTCTGCCCAACTGCACATCGTTATGGAGTCTATTTAGGTTGGCAGGATCACACATTTCAGAATCGATGATGTTCTGTTGTAGTTACCTCGGAAGCAATATATACTGTACATGTTGTGGTTTGAGGAATTTCAACGAATACTCCCAATATGGAGATTAAAAGCAGTGACATAACGAGACCAGCCAGACTCACGGGAAGACACAAGGAGAAGCTCTTTGTTCTAACCCCATTTCAACATAGTAGTTGGGCTGACACTCCTTCTGGCACTCCGATGTTGTTGTTGTTGTTGTGGTTTTTTAATGTTGGAGGGTCTCCCATTGATTGTAAAACCACTGCTTTGAACTGGGGGGTTTCATCAGATGTTTCTCTATAATCGTTTTTGTTCCTCACAGTCTGCACGTTTGCTACTTGCAGGTCCTTGAGAAGTGCCGCGCGCAGAAGGATCCAGCGCCAGGAAGGCCCAGAGACAACCCGTCCGGTGCAGTCGGCGGGGTCTGAGTCCCGGTGTTGCTGTCGGCAGGGCTTGGGCAGTAGGTCATACGTAGCACAGTGCTGGGGATGATCCTTGAGCCATGGGCAGGGCTGGTCTTTTTGTGAGGGTTTGGTTGTGCTGGCGTATGCGGAATGGAATGGATCCCTAGGGACGGGATTGGCAGTCCGGTGCCAAACTCTCCTGTGAGGTTCTAGCTTGAACGCAGAAAACTTTGCAATATGCCTTATACCACTTGGTGACGTTCCAAGCAAGGCCAGAGGCTTGGCAACGCTTCTGATTGAGAAGTCCAATCTTGAGAAAAACGCTGCCAATTTCCGACTCTCCTTCAGAGAGTCGCTTGCAAAACCCAACAAAACGACGTGAGACGAACAAACATGGCTGGCCAGCGCTTCGAACGGAAGCGTTGGAAAGGATGTTGAGCTGTTCCAGGCTGTGGCAGCTTGCCAGGCCGTGTCTTTGATAGCGATGACATGATCAAATCAACTCCTTCAGCATCGGAGATGACCAATTTCCATCCATCCACGTGGGTTTTTGGTTCACAGACTCTGGGAGTCGATACCGTCGATACCGTTCGACTAGGGAGAGGTCGCATGCCTGGTGACCAACTCGTGTGACTCGGTGTGACTCGTGCAGCCGGTGTTACTTCTCGGGCTTGGAACGTTCGATCTGTTGATCCTTCGAGCTTGTGATCTTTCGACAGATGGACCATGGAGTGGTGCCGAGCCGAAGCGAACACTGGCGCCTCGGTGCAACAAATATATACGGCACATGCACACGCACTTCGTGAAGGATCTTGTAAACGGATTTCGGACTTGTAAGACCTTGTAAACCGGTTGGCTTCCGCTTGAATCGCTGGGGATCGCGTCCAGGGCGCATTCGCTGGTTGCTCGGGAAGTCGGATCCGCAACCCAGCTCGGCCAAGTACGCCCACGCGTCGCCGCGGCCAGCAGTTTTCGTCCATATGTTTCGTGTTGGACGTGAGGTAGGCCTGGCATTAACATCCGTGCCATGCGCGTATGTATTTGTTCGCTTTTGGCACGGACGCCTATCTTGAAAGGAGAGAATCGGCTCATCCCAAGTCTGCCCAATGAGAGGTTGGATTCGGTGACTCGTCAACTGTTTGGCGGGTCACTGGGTCACAACGCACAGAAGCGCCTGGTCACGGATGTGCATCAAGGTTGAAAATCCACCTCGCTCTGCTTCCCCATTTCATCCCCCTTTAGAAACAAAAGACATATACTTCATTAACCATCATCCACCATTCAGGCTGGGCAAACTCCTGACCAAACGGAAGACACTGACCAACCCGGCCCCACTGATCCACCACAGAAGGTCGATCTGCCCGTCATCTGAAAGGGTGGCATTTCACAGTTTACACAGATGGTGGGCGCATGAAACGAAGAAACCGTGGGTTGCCGGCAAGTTGCCGGTCCCAATTGGACACCTCGGTTAAACCTCGTACAAATCGACCTTTAGGGAGGGTGGGCATGACAGAACTCCTTCTTTGGTTCTGCTGCTCGTTCTAGGCACATGGAGAATTGGACGTGACAGCATGTACAGCAGATGTTTTTTATTTTTATTTTTGTCTTAGAAGGCTTGATAGAAGCACTGCCTGCAAGTTTTGATCTTGCATCATGGGGCGATCTGAAATATTGTGCCTTACGATCCTTCGTAAAACATTCCAAGGCCCGAACAGACTTCAGAGCCTGCAGCTGTCACCATACCATTGTAATTATACTGTACACTGTCTTGTTCTTCGCAAGACTTGATGCTATTTCCGGAGAAAAAGGAAGATGCTCAAACCTTTCCTCCTATTTCATCCACAAAATCCCAAAACATCTCCGACACTTTCACTTGGATGAGATCCGTTTTTCCCCAGTCACTGTCACTTGGCTTCCTTTCTCATCGATCTCACCGGCCGAGGTCGGAGGCTGGGCTCTTGCAGCGGATCTGCGAGGCGACGAACATGCATGCGGAGTGAATGGCTTCGAACGTCCCCAGTGGAAGTGGATGGTTCTAAGGGGCACCTCATCCTGCAAAAAAGGGCACCCCGACATTGAACTGCTGCCATGAACATATTGGTGAGGTTGATCTTGGGGAAAAAGGGCCTGTACTTGGATTACATCATGTCATCAAGGTCCGAGCTTGTCGGATGGACAAAGTGGTGGTGTGCGTGTTTTTCACTCTGCGTTCGGCGGCGTTACGTAAGCTTTTGGCCCATGGAACTTGCGGTGAGTACTGTAACCCACTTTGCTAGTTGTTCATTCTTATATGATTCTTATGCATTCTTGGGGGGTATTCCACAACAGTCAGTTCGCAAACCTAGAAAAAGAGCTCAGTGGCCATCTTGGCACGGCTCGGTAAGACCCAGACGCCCAAGACGTCTTGACCTCGACGGGCCGATGGCGTGAGTTCGATGCTTGCATCTCTCCACGCTCATTCCACGCTCGCCACACGAAGCGTTGGGAGATGTTGGGAGAAAGCCGTTACAAGTTTTGGGGCGCTTTGAGAAAACGACCCCCCATGGATTGGATGGGGTGCGAGTCATGATGAGTCTTTGGTGGTCTTTGTTGGGCACTGCGGGAAGCTGCGGGAACCTTGTGACATGTATCACCGCGTCCCGGCAGGTCTACTTGGACCAGGGCGGCCAGGAGAACGCCGAGGTCCACTTGAGCAGCGAGCACTCGAGCTGTTTCGGGCCGCATGCTGCAGAAAAAACCCTTCTGGCATCCAGCTGGACCGGCCATGGGGGGTTCGACCTGAACTTAGCCAAAGACCGACTCCTGTGGGTGTGTGTGAGGCATTTCTGCTGTTCTCATGATTGCTCGAAGGCTCTTGGTTTAGTGGGGGGGAAGGTCCTCCTTATAGCCCATTGGTGAAGGTGCTCCTTTGAGCTCCTGAATTTCAAGACCGATCTGGACAAAGGACCATTCACATGGAGGACATCGCCCATCCCGCCCCTTGTTTCTCGTAGACAGACACGGATGGACAACCTGACCCATGCGAGGATGGGAACTCGCCGCAATCGGGGCTGGCTATATATGGTGATGGCTCAAGACTAGGGTGCCATCAACCCCCGGGAAATAGAAACACGGACTGCAGATGACTACAGACTAAAATCTGTGGGTTCTTGGCTTATTTTTGAGGCTGGGGCCATTTACCTCACAGGTGCCAGTGATTTGTGGAGCCCCATCTTTGACCAGGCAAAGAAACATCTTGCAAATTTGGATCACGCCTCGCCTGAAGTATATTCTTTTTTGGTGACCTTTGCACAGGAAGTCCATTCTGAAATTCCCCGAAGCTTCATCCCATCCTGCGCTGACACATCTATGAGTGCGCTGACATTAGAGGACCCTTCTGCGGGTGAGAGTTTGATTTGAATTGTCGTGGCCTTAGGTCTTATCATCTCTTCGTACTGCCACAGTAGTTTGACTGTCCGCCAGGGAACGATATCTTACAGCCCCTAGCAACGTCCTTGCTCCTAGTAGTAAGGCCAGGAGCCCCTAGTAGCGTCCTTGCTCCTAGCCAGAGCGAGCGGAATTTCTCCACAAAGAGCTCTAGGAAATCAAGCGCAACCTGGTCATCCAGAAGTTGTTCGTTGCCGCCCCTAGCACTTGTGGACGTGAATCCCCCTGAGACCACAGGCCTCAATGACGTCCTCCAAATGATTTAGTAGATCGAACTCTTAAATCCCTCCCGAGATCTTTTCCAGAGGGTGATTGTGATTTGAGACTTTTCTTTTGGGAGCAGACCATTTTGATTCCGGAGCAGCTTCAGCGCAGAGATCAACGGAATGGTTCATGTCACAAGGATCGAAAAGGTGGAGCCTCTTGCCTGGGTTCTCAGGCCATGTCTTTGGTCATATCAACTCTAGCATACATTATGTACCTGCACTGGCTCCATCTCGCGGTTGCCGTTGCCGAATTTGACAGCGGAAAAGAGGTCTGAATTCAATACGGGTGTGGTCTTCGTACCAGCTAGTGACTGCGTGCACGTCCGTGTAGACGCAAGCCACTTCGCGGATCTGTTGGCCTGCCCACTCGCGCTAGCAGACACGAAAGAACAGTAAGGGCAGGTGCGAGACGCGCTGAGCAAGATGACTGCTCCTGGCAGGTGGTGGCGCGCACTGCCAAGGAAGCTCACGTGCTGGCGCGGGAGGCCCGGGAGCCTTGACTTTGCCGTTCGCACAGTAACTATACCCGTTGACTGATGGTTTATGAAATGAGGATCCTTTGCGCTTACAAAGTGCTCGCTCCAACGTGCATATCATAAACCATCAGTTTGGGATCTTTGCAAATCTACAAGTTGAGGTTAATGTGAAGGTTTGGCTCCACATATTGTATACATCAGAGGGTTTCAGAGATTCGGTGTGGGGTCAAAAATCAAATGTGACGTCAGGGAAGGCATTCTGTATAAGGGCTGGATGCCCAGGAAAATCATTAACTGAATGCTGCGCAAGGCATTTTGTGTAAACTAGTGGTTGGAGATGGTGTCTTTCAACTTTGATTAAGTGTTGCTGTACTATGCGTTTTGTGTAAGCAGGCCTTTTTCCTCCAAATCTGAACATTTCTATTGTGTAATGTATTGGCACTATTAAACGATGGATCTCTAAACCAAAACATGTTATAGTGACAATATCCTTTACACACATATCATAAATCCTGTGTGTTTAAACATGAAAAACCACAGACCCATAGGACAAACAAGGAGTATCAGTAACCTAAATAACAGCTTCGCTGAAGTGCTCTTTTATTGACCGTATCACCACCATCAACTCATCCACGCTTTCGGTTCTGGTATTTGTACCTTGGGATAGCGGTCAGGCTCTCGAACATGAACAACGCAGACTGCACCACAAGGGGGGGTCAACCTAGCATTCTTTGGGCCCGTCGCTTCTAGCACCGGCTCCGACGCCATTTCCTAGCATTGTTTGGTAATGATTTGTGTGGGTTTGACCAGTTATGAACATTACCCATTGCTTGGCATGAACTCATGGCTGGTGATATGTTTGGTATTGTTTGCTTGGTTGTTTTTCATTCATATCACCAGTCATTAACCCTCCATGTTTTCCAGGTTAGAGACCGTGGGGGATTTCCCAGGCTGGAGACCGCCACCGCGAGACGTGCGCCCTTGCGGCACTGGCTCGGGCACTCGGAAAGGACGATGGATGGGAGACCCCATCCGTCCGGAAGCGCCTAAGCAAACGTACAGATCCTTTTGTTGCTCAGATTCTTCCCCAGGTCGCTCAAAAAACATTACGGAAGCAAGGCAACTGCCAATGAAGTGGACAAAAATAAGGAGGAGGTGCCTTCGGCGTCAGCGAAATCAAGCAGGGAGCTGCCTGCACCACAAGTTCAAACACACAAGAGAGGGCCCAAGATGTGATGTGCTTGGTGAGGTTAAGGCAACAACTGAACTTAAAGACAAAAGACCTGGCCAGCGCAATGGCCAGTGATCGTGAGGTTGGGGAACACCTCGATTTGGAGGATTTGTGGGTGCAAGATGATCAAGGGTTATCAGAACAATCGCTTGGAGGCGTTGCAGGGGCACTTCGGAGTTCAAATCAGTTGAAGTGAACTGTGCAGACGGTGCATCCTACTTTGTTGCGTCTGAAACAGGACTTATTTAATCATCTTATTTCTATACATCCCCCAATATTTTCGATACTTCAAGACCAACTTACCAAGTGGAGTTTCGGACCGCTCATCAAAGCAAAGGATAGGGAACTTTGCGCGAAGGTTCAGGAATTTCAACGAACTTTTCCATGAGAGGGGGCGGTTCCGAGTTGTTCCACCCAGTGGATGGCATACAGGAACAATGATCCAAAGCTATGTGGAAGGGGTTGGGAATGATTTGGAAATTATTCCGCGGAGGTATAGACATGGGAGACACCCATGCAGCAGCCATTCTGCATAGTTTGTCAAGCAAGATATTGGTGTGCAATGAAAACACGATAGTATGCCACAGGTGCCATGAAAAGCCAAAGGAAATAGCCCCGTGGAAAGAACATTGTAAGACCAACACCTACAGGTCTTCGGCCTAGTTTTTTGGGGAGCCACTTGGAGCCACCAACCAGTTTGTTCCACCGTATCCCGGTCAACGTGTTCCACTCCATGTGGTCTGGCGATTCTCCGGACGTGCATCTTTATGCCCCAGCCGACGAACATCGCCCTGCAAGGCATGCGCCCTTTGGCTGCGTTTTTGCTGTATGCTTCTAGCAAGTTCATATTCGCAGGTGTTCTTTCAATGCACCATTCCCCCAAACTCGGTTGGTCCCCCCTGAGCCTTTTGATCATTTGGTCTTCGGCATCCAACTGGCCCCGCTCTCAGGCACGATCTCACCTGGCGGCTTCGCGGCCAGAAGAGGCGTTTGGTGCGGATGGGTGATCATCCATTAGGAGGGAGGCAAGGAGCTTGGCGTATCCATTTTTCCCTGACCGGAAACCGTTCCGGAAATTCCTGCGGCCCAGCTCGACTATGGTCCAGAAGTGGGCCGCTCCTTTGTACCATTTATACCGTGTTTTCGGTCTTTGGAGCACAAGAACCACTGAAACTCCGACGATGGCCTCTGAAACTGGGGCGTTGGCTTCATGATGTTTTATGAGTAGGGCAATCGGGCCATACTGGGCTGGGGATTGGATCCTGGTAAGGTGGAATGACAAAGTTTTCTCGGGTTTTTCCCGTGTTCATCTGAACAGCCGGGTGGCACAATGTTCGGCAAATGACAGAGAAAGCTTGAGTAACTCGGGTTCATGCATTCATATTCCTTCCCATGACCTCAAGTGATCTTCCTAATTGTCACGACTTCTCGGCGGACACTCGCCTCGCCGGAGGCGTCAGTTCGCCCGTCGACGCTGAAGACCCGGTGCCCGACGTCTCACAGACTCGGTGGATCCGAAAGGATCCTTGAGCCTCGACTAGCCGAGCAGACGAAAGGGCCAAAATAACGGCCAAAAGAATTGGCCAACAAACACGACAAAACAGACCATGAACATTAAAAAAACATAGCACACAAAAGACCAATCCACTGATCCACTTCCCTTATCTCTCGGAACACCCCCGAGAGTCGTCCGGCGCCAGGCGATCGAAGTGGCCAAGGAGGCGGTCCGCTGTGCCCGGGACGCCCGGGTTGGCCCGTTCGGTCGGTCGGTGCGGGCGGTGCGGGCGGTGCGGGTTCGAGATGGTTGATAGTACTGGGTAGTACTGGGTAGTGACCTGGGTAGTGGGGTTCTGTCGACTTCGAGGTGGGTCGACTTCTCGCTGGAACCTGTGAGTTGACTTCACGCGATGAGGCTTGACTTAAGTACGCCGCTGGTTAGATGAGAAATGAGGGGCTTGTGGTTTGAAGTGCAGTGGAACCATGTGAGGGGTTTAACTCGGGTCAACCGTTGCCAGACACATGGCTGAGTTGCCCAAGATGCTTTTCAACAGGACGATATCACTTTATATAACTGCATATATGAGCAACCACCAAAACATGAAACATGCAACGACTAATTTAGTAAAGAGCGGTCGTGAATCTCAGAAATTGGGCTAGAACCTGCAAAAGCGATAGGCCCTCTCAAAAGCAATAACCTTGCTGAATCATGTCCTTTGCTTGACAGACGTTTTGGCAGATGCTTATAAAGCCAATGATTAAAAGCACACCATAATATATATAATATATATGTATAATTGCAACTGCAAATATAGAGATGTGTGTGAGTTTTTCTCGAAAGATGTAGTAGATGGTGCCAATTTGGTGGCAACTAGTGGGATTGACTGCCTGTCGACACTACTTCTTAAAGAGGTTGAGACCATGCAGAAAGCTAGTTTCCCAGCTTCACCAGTTCGGGGAGCCCCGCATTCAGTCGACAGATTTCCTCAGGCCAACGACAGTGGAGATCGTCGGAGTCAGATCACTGCGCTGCAGGTGGGATGTTTTTTCTTTTTCCACGTGACGAAATGCAAGGACACGTGACACTCTCTGAGCCAAACAGAGACTTGTGGTGGCAACAGGCGACAGGGGAAAGGGCCCTCCTTGAAGGAATGCTTGAAAAAATGGCTTCAGGTATACACCTTGATTTGTGCGTGTCGTTCTCACCTGCAATTACAATCAATTCGGACGAACCTCGTCATTCGGAAGAACCTTGTCAAGGCAGCCATGCTGTTGATTCATTTTGGACCTTCCACGTGACACCCGTGACCACCTCAAGAGAACCGAAAGCTGGCCCTCCCAGAGTTTGGACCCATACAGGAAACCACTCACAGCCTGTTCGAACGTCCAAGATGTTCTTAGCTTGAACAAGCTATAGTGTGTAGACTCTTAATTCATCAAAGCCCCACAGACATGACCATAAGAAAACCATGTAGAAACCTCTGAAAAGACTGGAGTTGACAAAATCCAGAGGTCGACATGAAGGAGTTTTTAGTTGCTTCACCTGTAACCGGTCTCTCCCAGTCGTTGCGCCGTTTTCGTGACCGACCGAAGCCGGTGAGGCCTTTGGCGATGTTTCGGTCAAGCTTGGTGTGGAAGCCCGGGGGGGATAGGATGGGTCGTGGTTGTTGGCCCCCAAAATAGAGTTGGAAGAAGAAGGAGGAGGACGAGGAGGAGGAGAAGGAGGACTAGAACTAGAACTAAGAACAGTAATAATTCACGTGTGCGTGTGTTTTCTTCTCCTGGGTGACTGAGTTGCTGTGGAAGAAAATAGCTGGAACATACCGTTGTAGCCTCCAGCGGTTGGTGTTCGCCACACTGTATGGACCAAACGGGGGAGAAAAAATCCGCAGACTGGCTGAGTCTATCTACTAGCAACAAGTGCCTTACTAGTCGTAACAAGAAGCTAGTAGTAACAAGTGCCACGCTACTAGTAACAAGTGCCTTACTAGTAGTAACAAGAAGCTACTAG
>CAXAMN010024917.1:170736-194102 GCA_963970005.1 Durusdinium trenchii
GGGTCGACGCGGTTGAAAGGGTTTGAATATTTCGTCCATCTACGGTAGTAGTAACAAGAAGCTACTAGTAACAAGTGCCACGCTACTAGTAACAAGTGCCTTACTAGCCAGAGCCACAAAACAGTCGAAGACCAGGGTCGAGACTTCAGGGCCAAACTGTCGCGGTCACAGATTTGAGCCGGAAAAACACGCAGGAATTACCCTGAGAAACAACAGGTTCTGTGGATGTGGCAGTGTGCCAGGCAAAAACTAAGCCAAACATCCAAGATGACCAGATCAGTTAAACAACTTGCTCTGTGACTGTGACTACCACAATGTCCATATTGCGAACTGCCAAGGTGTCATGGGATGGCAAAATAAAGGAGCCCTCCCGGAGCCTCCAAGGTGTCAGTGGTTTCTTTGTTTTTTTTCTCTTTCACTCAGGGGTCTTTGAGCAAGTCGGAGACTCCCAGATCTTCGTGATGGAGAGGGGCCGAAACAAGAGCGAACCGTGGCCAGGATCCAGTGGATGGACGGTCACCTCAAACCCCAAACTGCCAAAGCTGGTTGCAACCACTGGGAGGAACAAACCACAGACACTCCAGTTCATTTGGGAGATCTTTAAACCAACCACAACCACCCCAGACAACAACCACCCGAATGGGTCTCGCGTTTCATCTGCCCGTCCGGGTCTCTGCACTCTGCGTCCGACGCTCCGTTGGGTCCGGTTTGCGGCGGGGATCGAGGTCATCCCTTCGATGCCTTAGAGGCCGCCAAGGAGGCCATCGAGACACGGCATTTTAGTAGAGAGGAGGAGAGGGGGGCTGATGCGATGATGATGCGATGTTGTTGTCGGGGCCTTGATTCCAAAAACCCTGAAAGTGTGGGAATGAGATGGAATGAGGCAAGTGAAATCTCTCAAAGAGTAAGTGCGGGAGCCAAGAGAGCCTCCTGTATTGGAAGCAACCGCTGAACATATTAGTCTTTTCAACTAGTAACTAGGACAGAATCTCAGAAGAGAGCGTGCAGCTTGTATCACTGTTTTTGATTCCCTTGTTCACAGAACAACAGATACGTTA
This sequence comes from Durusdinium trenchii, assembly GCA_963970005.1. Taxonomy (NCBI): domain Eukaryota; class Dinophyceae; order Suessiales; family Symbiodiniaceae; genus Durusdinium; species Durusdinium trenchii. The sequence continues at coordinate 171,795 of CAXAMN010024917.1, forward strand.
CTGTTCTTTTATACATCTTTATACGTAGTGTTTTGAAGGATAAACACAGACAATCCTATACTACTTATAAAATAGTGCTTTGGAACCGTGATATCCTTGACATGATGCTCCGTTTCACAGATCTTCACGAAAGAACGTACCAGGTCCAAGCACATCGGACGGAGCCCAAATGGTCGCCAATCCGGAGGGGTGAAGTGCCCATGAGGACCCTGCTTGACTTTCTACAGCGAATGGACCGTTGGGTCCGAGGAAGTTGTTGCACAGGTTCTTTGCCACGAGACAGTTAATAGTGCATAATAAGAATGTATAGATGATTGTACTCATTCAATCTTCCCCCCAGCACAAACAGGTCCTGCAACAGTGCTCGGTATGTGAGCTCGTCACGTCGCGTGACCGGGAGGTGACGTTTCCGGATGGACCGTGGGAGACAGCGACCGTTGGCGCGTCATCCCCAAGGAATATGCTCGCTTCGAGGGCTTAGTCTCCGAAGAAGCGGTGCGGAGCGGAGGGACTCTTGACATCGGACCTGGGAGGTGTTCGGGAACGTCGGAAAGTAACAACTCTAGGGAAGTCGAAGGATGGAATCCACCTTTGAATCAATGTTGAATTCTTTGGAGTCCATCTGAGGGCAGTCACCCTTCTTTTTGGATGGATTCCGACTGGTTCAAACTCTTGGATTCCTTGGATGTATATTTTTTGATGGGTTCCCTCGCCGCCGAGCCATTGGTCCCCCCCGAAGAAAGAGACTGGAACTGGGCGTGACCGTGTTCTTAGCACCTATTATGTGTGAGGGACACGAGGTTTTCGTGAAGATGTGAAGACTTCACTGACCCTAAGTGGTGAATGAAGTGCTTTTGGGACCCTTCAAAGAGTAGACGATCTGAGGGATGGGAGGCACCAAATGGAGTTTTGGGTCACCAAGAGATGGACCTCAACCCCGACATCACCGTCATCTCGTCAGTCCAGAAGATTGTGGGGACACTCGTGAGGGGACACCAAAAACCGCCGCATAGCACATGAAGTTTCTTCAGGGCCATTTCTTTAAAGACCTGTGCAGATGTTTCTGCACATGTTTAGGAAGGCAACACAATGGGATGGCTCACCCAACGTGATAACACTTCAGCTCTTAGCTTTATTTTGCTTTGGAACAGCTTGTTTTTGCCGGTTTAGGTTTCTGCTACGCAAGAACAGACTCACGGACCTCTCAATTCCTGGTATTTGGTGTCAACGAAAAACAGCTGTCAGTATCAGACCCGTGGTACTTTGTGATTTTCCTGGAGGTTCCAAGGGTTTTCATATGAAGAGGATGAAGCGGTGAAATCGGTCTCAATTAAAAGTAGGGAGGACCTACATACTATAGTCAGTATGGGAGGAAGCAGATGATGCATGACACCCATTGCTTCGATTCATGAACCTTCCCCCAAGCACATGCAAACCCAGACTTTTTATTCAGCCATTCCGCGCCCGCAGCGACAGACTGCCTTGGGCACTTTGGTGGATGCGCGCTTGGCGAATGCAGCTTGGACCGAAGTTCCCGAGGGCCGAATGCAGCCAGAGTCGTTGGAGGACTGAGTCGTTGCGGGACACCCATAGTAGCGATGCCCCAAAATGCTCCGTTCGTAGCGTTCTTGTTACTAGTAGTAAGGCCAGGAGCCCCTAGTAGCGTATGTCCCTGTTAATGTGCACTTCCCTTTTCAGGGACAATTCTTCTGCTTTCTGCTCATGCCTTGCCCTGCCCACATCTTTGCAGTCAGGAATAGGTGCATGATAAGCATTGGGGCTGCTCCACTCATTCAACATTGTAGCTTGAGCTCCCGCTACTTTAGCACCTCCTTCCAATCTTGTGCCCCCCAAAAGAACACGGCTTTTGTTTTGCCTGGCTTTCCATCTCGGAGCACAGGTGATTTCTGGTTTGGTGCATACAGGTGAACGAGCTTGGTCTGCAACCTCAGACATCTGGGCCTGCTCTTCCAGAAAACACTTTGGTCTCTTCACCAGTGATTGGCGCCGGAGGGTGTCCAAGCATCTGGGAATTGACTGGCATTTTGTGAGGACACCCAGAGAGCACACAATTGAAAGCTCCTTTCGGGTTCCAATTGTCAGAAGTACCCTGGCCACTGGCTACGGGCTTTTCACCCGCACCTTGGCCTCTTACGGGGGTGCCTTCGAGACTGCTGCCCGCAAGGTGGCAGTTTTCCTCGCTGAGGACTACTCATCCAACAGCTTGGAATTCCAAGCCTGCCCTGCGAAACATCTGGTTCAGGCTGACAAGGCCTGGGTCCTGATCTACTGCTTGTTGCTGGACATCAGCGGCCCAGCTGAGTTCTTTGAAGACTGGTGGGTTCCAGGATCAATGGCGGGGGAAGGAATTTCTACTTGGGATGCACTCATCCAAGCCATTACATCATGGAGCTCCGGAATTCGATCTCCCTGAAGCTTGGAGCTATCAGGGACCGAATCCTGAGGAGCTGAGGAAGTTTGCAATCCAAGAGATGAACAAAATTGATCCCAAGACTTCTGCCACAGGGCTGGTACGTGCCAGCATCCTGATCCAGATCTTGGGAACGAAGAAGAGCATCGACCTCTCCACCAAGAAAGGGAAGTATAAGGAAGAAGTGCAGAAATCGGTCACTGCAAACAAGGCAGCTCAGAAGGACATCTCGGCACTGCAAGGGTTCAGCTTGAATGCAGTGGGATCAGCATTCCCAGAACTGGCCCTGATCTTCCTGACCAGCTCAAATGGAAAGCCCACACCAGCCTTACAGCAACTGGCTTTGAAGCAGTCTCTGAGGGACTCACTCAGGCAGCGTGATGCAAGCATCATCGATCCGCAGGGCACGAACTCGGCAACAGAAGCTGCAAAGGCAGCCCAAGCCGCGCCACTGCCATCGCCGCCCGCAGCAACGAGTCCGCGTCAGTTGAACATGACCGGCTCCTGCAGGCCCTTGCAGTGGCTCTACAGCGTGAAAACGCTCGCGCTGTCTTGCGCCGGCTAGGCTCCTAACAAGCTTCCTTTTGCTTTGAGTGCGGCTTCCTGGGGCAACCTTGGCCCCCTGCCTTCTTCTTTGGTTACGTTGGCGCCGTGCGGTGGCTGGCTGCAACCTGGGTTCTTTCCCCACAGTCTCATGCTCCATACCTTGAGCTTACCGAGCTTGTTTTGTGCCAGACACCCCGGTGTAGGCGTGTACAGGCCCCTTCCCCTTTTGCTGGTTGTCTTGCATGCCTAAGCGCCTGTGAGGACCAGTGCCAATTCAGCCTTTCGCCACCCATGCTAGACCAGGTCATGGTGTGGATGTTTCACTTCATCCAGACCCATTACAGAAAGCCTCAAGGTTTTCTTTCATCTCCCCCCCATATTGCCTGCAACCAGCGGCCGGTCCTAACTGGAGGTTCTTTGGAGGATGAAAATTGGTTTTGGCACATAGCGCTTGGTCTTGGGAAAGGCTTCTTGCTTGAAGAGCTACACAGCTACACCACACCCACCGCCAAAAACATGACGCGACACAGTGACAAAACTCAGCAGAGAAAAGCAGTCTCCCACCATGCAGGCGGTCAACACACTCCCGAGTAAGGAGTCCTTTCCCATTTCCACACCCAACCCAGGAGACTCCTGACATAGGAGTATCCTCAAACCACAAGCTCTTCAACAAGACCGTCCATGTCAGCACGCCTTGTTTCTGCAAGCTGGAAGCAAAGGTTCGTGGCCTGTTTGTTGGGCAATGTTTGTTCAGCTTTGGTGTGTCGGTGTCTATTGATGCCTGTTGGTGTAGCCTGTGACTGCGAAATCTGCACTCCAGGCTCACGAAGTACTGCACCTGCCACAAAATCTGCTCTCCAGGTTCACCAAGTGCTGCGCCTGCCACGAAATCTGTACTCAGCCACACGCGGCCCAGCGGCGCCCACGCGATCCAGGAGGCTCTGTGTACTGCGCCTGCCACAAAACCTGCGTTCCAGGCTCACCAAGTATTGCGCCTGCCACAAAATCTGCACTTCAGGCTCGAAATCTGCACTCAGCCACGCGGCCCAGCGGCGCCCACGCAATCCAGGAGGCTGTGTACTGCGCCGGCCGCGAAATCTGCACTCCAGGCTCACCAAGTACTGCGCCTGCCACGAAATCTACACGACACTGCAGGTTCACCAAGTGCTGCGCCTGCCACGAAATCTGTACTCAGCCACACACGGCCCAGCGGTGCCCACGCACGCCGCAGCTGATCCGGGAGGCTCTGTGCACTGCGCCGGCCACAAAATCTGCACTCCAGGCTCACCAAGTATTGTGCCTGCCACGAAATCTACACTGCAGGTTCACCAAGCGCTGCGCCTGCCACGAAATCTGTACTCAGCCACGCGCGGCCCAGCGGCGCCCACGCACGCCGCAGCTGATCCGGGAGGCTCTGTGTACTGCGCCTGCCACAAAATTTGCACTCCAGGCTCACCGTAGTGTAAGATGGGTGGTGTAAGATAGGTGGTGTGAGTTGAGTGGTGTAAGATGAGTGGTGTAAGATGGGTGGTGTGAGATAGGTGGTGTAAGATAGGTGGTGTGAGTTGATGTAAGATGAGTGGTGTAAGATGAGTGGTGTGAGATAGGTGGTGTGAGTTGAGTGGTGTGTAAGATGATAAGGTCAGGCGGCGGCGGAGGCGGAGGCGGCGGCGGCAGCGGCGGGAGGAGGCGGAGCGGCGGTTGCAGAGCGAAAAACTAGAACCCCACATAGTGATGTGGGGAAAAATGTCAACCACCAATAAACAGGGGCCAGGCGCAAGTAACAAGTAATTTGCAATCGTATGCACGAGGTATGCAACAGGCTCCGTGTGTTGTCCTGCACTGTCCAGATCAATCATCGTGCGACCTGATTCAAGCACGAGCACGGCTTTATCGCACAGTTTGGGATGCTGTTGATATCGTGCGCCTGCTCGCGATGTACATCGTGCTGCGGGAACTTGCACGTTTCATAGCCTCGCTCGCGAGTCTGCACAAGCTCACCGGTGGCTCACTTCGACGCGAGGAAATGCCTTCAGGTCGGCCACAGAATCAATCCGTGGCGTGGTCAGCTTTTAGTCATTTAACTTCAACTGCGAATTGGAACTCAGGTGGGCGAAAAATGCATTGCCACAACGTGTGCATGGTGCACGACACTTGATCGCAGCTCTTGCGCCCTTGCGCCGAGCAGTGGCTTCGCAAAGGCTTCAGCGATCCTGGTGTTTGATTTCAGGGACAAGTCTGGGTTGCCAGCATGATGGGCAACAAGTCCGTGGTGCGATCCCTTCTTCGTGGGGGCTGAGCCGATCAAGGCCCATGACACCGCGCTGCAGGCGTACTTCAGAGTTCTGCGGTGGCTCCAGCGCCACAAGGGCAGTCTCTTCAGCCCGCGCTTCGCCTTGCACGCGTTCCACTCAGACAGTGCGGGAGCCGGTGTGTAAATCAGTCAACGCGATTCAAACTATGAGCCTTGATTTCATGAAAAAGGGGCGACTGAATTGCCTTGATCCTCAGACATTTCGTTCACGGTGCGGTCGGTGCAGCCGAACTTGGCAGGACCACCTTGATGTCTCCTGTGGTTGCAGCATTGGCATTGACTGCGTCATTGCACTGACCATTCATTGGGACACTGACCACTCATATTGGATGTCAAGCTCAGATTGATCAAGGTACTCTGTCGCAAGTCAAAGGTTGGCCCGTTCTGAGCAAGGAACTACGTATGTGCTCTTCATCACTTGGGCGTGTAGTTTCAGAAGCCGGGCTGGCATCTGACGACCATGCGGGGCCACCCGGATGGCCCGGGCGTGAGAAGAAGAGGTAAGCGCTGATAAAATCTAACAACCCTCACCTGGCAGGTGAGAAAAAATTGAACTTGGACATCGTTATCCGGAACTCTGGCACAAGTGAGAGCGGTGGGTCCAAGCGCAAATGTTTGGCCACCGGCTGCAGATGGTTGGGTTCCTGAATGTTTCATGACGGTGATGGTTCATGGGGCTGGCATATGAAACCCTTACATTGCGATGTTTCAGGGGTCAATGTAGGTAAATGCACCAGTCCCATGAAGTGTTTGGGGCCCGGTTTTCCATTGGATTTCGTTTCCTCAGTTCTGGCTTAGACCGAAGGCCGAGCCTAGCGAAGCCTTGAGATCTGCAAAGGAGGCCGGTTTTCGTGATGAGAGCTGTTTTCTGTGACGTTTTGCTTTCCATTCGCTTGGTTCGAAAACAAGAAGCTTCGAGAATCCGTTGGGTTTTCTGCCAAGTTTTTTCTTCGAGAGTCCCCGAGTATAGGCAAAAATGGGTGGCAAATCCGAAAGACGAAGACGAAAGACGTGCGACCTGCGACCCGACCCGGGCGATGACCCGACTTGCGTCCGAAGCTCGAAACCGAAACGCCAGGCACATGACCGTGCGAAGAGGTGCGGAAGATGTCCTGCAGGGAGGTGGTGCATTCCTTGTAAATCATCATGGTTATGTGGATGGCGCCACCGGTACTTAGAGGACAATGGTCATCCGAGCTCGGGGTCATGCCACTTAGGTAACCAGGATTTCAGGATATTTCACGGAATGTAGTTTTTTTTGTAGTATTGGCCTACGGTCGCAGTGCGGTTGTGCAGAATCACCTGGGGTGGTGAATTTGAAGGAAAAAATCATTCCGTTGCTGCGGTTGGTTGCTTATTGTCCCCTGGAACAGTCATTCCACGTCATTTCCATACCGTTTTCAAATTCCAAGCAGCCCATATCGTTATCGTGTTGGACCCTTTTCACTGAACATGACAGGCTGGGAAATCTCCGCGCAGAAGCTGCTGCCTTGTCGGCGGTCGCCAAGGCTGTGTGCGTGCAGAAGGAACCGCGGGACTGGAATGCCATTTTGCGGCATGGGACATCAACCATGTAGCAATCACCCTGACACTCCATGTAGATATTTACCTACTGAAACGGGGTCAATGTAGGACAATTTTCCATTAATGGAGTTGTCCAATGGGATTTAGATATGACATGGTCCTGAAGGACGTTTTGATGCTAGTCACTGCCAGTCACTTTAAGCATGTTTGTCATTCATGTTGCTGAGCTATGCTGGAGCATTGAACAGTTGTTGAGGTGGGATGGATGTGCCCAACGTAAAAGGACTCCAACATATTTAGCAACGAAACGAGCTGAAGGTCATGTTCCTCACCTACTGAAACGGGGTCTCACTCTAGTCAAGGGGCATCGAGCAGGCCGAGTTTGTTCAGCTTGTGCTTTCATCATGAGCAAATCAATTAATAAGCATAAAGTTTTATCATTTAACATCTAAAGCACGCAAATCATCCTCTTTGGAAACTCCATTCCAGGTTGCATGCAGAATTTCCGCCAGGCCTGCCTCAACAGAGCGTTGGCTAATCCTTGCATGATGCATAAGAAACATCTCTTGATAGTGTACAACCTCCCACAACCTGATTGAAAGTAGAGGTTGAGTTGATGGGGGTTCGACCTTATTTGACTGAGTCATGAGCCGCTAAACATCTAGGTTTCAGCTTTGCGACATTGACCCAGCTCGGACATCAACATCAACCAACCAACATCGGCCTCATCCATTATGGTGTTCCTTGTAGTCGAATTCGCTCCACACAACCCAAAACAACACCTGGTAGTCGGATCGCTCAGCCAGATCTGCTGTGTCTCCAGGTGTGTCTTCACATCAAAGCCCCAGCGGAAGCCATCCAGGCCCTTGCCCCCAGACGGCCGGCACGACCGGTCGTCACACCCGGACCTTGCCAGAAGTGGCTCAGAGATTCCGCAAGATCCATTTCAGTTTGATGACAGCTGTTGGATGAAGACCATAAATTGATTCACACTCCAAACTTGACTTCAATCACATCCTGTAGCCTCCTCAAAAATCCAGCTATGGGTCCATTTTATGTCCTTTTTCCGTTTTGAACTTGTTGGAAACCCAGAAGGTCATATTTAGGCGATCCAGTGGGCCTGACATCGCAACACAGGTAGCAGGACGAGATGTTGGATAGACTATAGACGATTCATCGTTGGTTGCAACCAGCGTCCTTCGAAAAATTATGTGGCACCTGACGCACGGCTGACGCACAGTGCGTTCCTAGGCCTTGGATGGGGCACAAGCCAACTACAAGAAACTCAAGGAGCGCCCGTTGTGTCAAAGAGATGACCGTTGATGCACGTCGCCGGCTTGAGCGCGGGGGGGTGGAGACATAGGGACCCACTGCAGCACGATTGACAGGAGTTGACAAGGTATATATCAGTTTTCTTTTTGAGGTCGACCCTACCAAGCATAAGCCAACCCTATCAGTGGCTACAGTGGTTTATGGTAGATTTGGCCGGCCCCACCAGGCCCAATGGTTTGTCCTAAGGCCTAAGGTTTGGAACCCATCCAAAATGCACCCAGCCAATGGTGTCGCTCTTTTCCAGACACCGATTGAGTGATCGAGCGAGAAGCACTCGATCATGTGGATTTCGCGAGTCGCACATTTGATCATCTGCAAATGTCTGCATAAAAGCAGAATGGGGTCAAACAGCGAGATCCTTCAGAATTCGCTGCCCCGTGCAGCCCTTCAGAGAGTGGACACATGCCGAGACCGTTTTCTTTACAAGAACTCTCGTCCGTCGTTGACATATATGTCGCACCGCCCAGCGTTGCTGAGTGCATTGACACCTTCAGCATCCTTCAGCTACTTCCCAACAAAAAAAACGAAACCGCTCGACAGACTGGGCTCCTGGCCTTACTACTAGGAACAAGAAGCTACTACGGGCTCCTGGCATCGCTACTAGCAGCAAGGACGCTGCTAGGGGCTCCTGGCCTTACCACTAGGAACAATGTTCGCACCTGCATGGACCTACAGGACCGAAAGAAAGAGGCTCAAGTGGTGCATTTGGCCCAGCTGCTCAGTGTCGCGGGTCGGAGGTCGTTTTCTGGATTCCGGTTGGGCAGAGGTTGGACGGCGTGTGGATGTTGGATCCCCAAGAAGCAATCCAGAAGGGTTGCGTCAACGCACATGGAGGCAGCTCAGCTGTTTTCATCACCTAAGGTGGTTCTGGTTTCATCAGTTTATCTCTGGACCAATGTCGGTAGTTGCCACTGGGGGCAGAAGGCAGCCATTGTTGCACGAGACCAAGCTTTACTGCCCAAAAGAGAGGTCGGACCTTCCTGGTGACGGACCACTTCAGCCACCCCCTCACTCCAACCCCTCCACCAACCGACTCTAGCCACTCTAGCCGACTCTAGGCCCTCCCTCCACTCACACGCCGGAACACCCCGTGGCATCGGTCCGGTGAGAGCCGGCCAGGCGGTGAAGGCGCAGCTCCTGGGCGGCGATGCCCCGAGCGCGCTGCGCGCCGCCAAGGAGGCGCGGCCGACTCCGTCGGTGAGAAGGTGCGTTTCGGGAAGTCTGAATGAAGAAATGACGCACAGAATGCTGGAAACAGACCATGTTCACCTGCCTTGGTTTAAAAGTAACATTAACCTTACTATACCTTGCTTACCCTACGCAACCAAACCCTATAAATTTGTAGGGTCTCAATCGGAACCTCGGGTATTCTTGTGAAATCAACAATACCTCAGGTTTGTTCTTAAAACCTTGGGTCTTGTTTTTCTAAACCGTGCTAAACGCATATTTAACCCGTACTAAACCCATATTTAACCCGTACATACCCGTACTAAAACCGTATTGTACTACTGGTTTGAAAAACCTGGGGTTTCCTTCAGAAACCCTAGGTTTTTCCATCGACCCTACAAATTTATAGGGTTTGGTTGCGTAGGGTATATATTCTTTGGCTGAATCATGATGAATCATCGCTATATTCTGTTTCTTCATGTTTCTTCAACGTGGTTCATCAGACCTTCACCACCTCAGACCAATTGACCCGTTCTGCCTCGGCGCTTCCGCGCCGCCGTACAGGCGCGGCTCTTGGCCCGGGAGCTCCGGGACCGCCGCGCCGAGGCGGAGGCGAGGAGACGGAGATGGGGCGGACTGAGATTTTTCGGGGCCAGTTGTTTCTCTGCTAGCTGATGGTACGGGATGGGCCTGTCAGCTGTCAGCTCTGGACTCTGGGATGGGCCGACGGGAATCGGCATGCTGTGCGGGACTCGGCCGGGGAAAACTGGGAATCGATTGCTCCTGGGATCAGAACACGACGGACCGATTGACCGAGGGACGATCGATGTGAGGTGATCCCGCCACCACCCTTTCGCTCTTCCCATCAGCGGCCGACAAAGGGATCAGAACTTCTCTGTCTGTGTGACCGGTCAGGTGCCCGAAGGCAGAAGATTGGCCAGTGAGATTTTTCTTTTGCTTGGAAACTCCAGTGTGTCAGTTCAACATCAGCGATGCCCAAGCTGGATCGGCAGACGAGGACAAATCGGAGAAGTCGAAACCAAGCAGAAGAGAAAGTTGATGTCCTCAGCGGAAGAAGCAGGAAGAGTCAGCCCAGCAAAAGTTCCTGCCCAATTTGGAATAATCCGAGGTGTTTTGATGAACTCTCCTCGTGTGCCATCCCCCGCCCCACACCCCCAGAAGTTGGCTTGTTTGCTTACGTATGCTTGCCTTCTGGTTGTGCTCGATTCTGGAGCCATGGCCTAATGTAGAACTTAGGAAACAGATGCTGATACTTCACTGCACCCAACTCCCGGCAGCCCAAAGACACTGTCGCTTTGAGAACACACGGACTGTGGGATAATGCACAGGCTGGCCGCGGCTGCAGGAGCTGAAACACTGGTGTAAACAACTTCCTTCTGACCAGCGTCATCAGCAGTGCCAAGTTTCTGCACACAATCTAGTAGCACCAACATATCCCAGACTGCCACAGTGCACAGACACTGTGATCGGAGCATGAAGCGCACTAAGCAACAAGTGCCAGCCTTTGCACCCGACGCTGTGCCAGGCTTGCATATGGTGAACTTGCAGCTACACGGTACGTTGATTTTGTTCCACTTGAGACTCACGGGTGGGAATATTATTGTTTCCATTTCATTCTTGGACGGGATCACCACAAACATAGGGGTTCTTGTGCTTCCAAAAAAACAGCTGAACCCATCGATTTGTAAACGAACGGTATGAAGTATGAATGAAAATAACCTTCAAACTGGGACAGACAAGATCCTTGAACGTGGACCCCAAAAACAGTTTTACGTTTCTGACCTGCGGTTTTGACAGTCAACCGTCCCACATACTGTAAGACTATAAGTGGGTGTGATCATTTGGACGACACACACAAACTCCTGGCTGCAGGCGCTCGATGCAGCATCGCAGGCGCTTACCGGCTGTCTGGCTTTGTAGTGGTAAGACCAAGTGATAAACTCCCCACAGCCAGACTGCGCCAAGAGGTTTACCCAATCTTTACCCTTTCTTGTGATTGTGCTGCGCTGCCCTTGTAAACGTTCAGGTTTTCTAGAGCCTATTGAGAGTTGGGATGAGGTCTTGGAAGCAATGTCCATTGACGTTCGTTTGGTTTCCAGGAACCACTGCTCAGAGCAAACGACCCCTGGTCACGAATTTACACCAGAACTTCCTGGGAGTCTCCCACCAAATTGAATGCTATGTGGCTATGTGTGTATAAGTTTGTATTCATGAGTCTATGGATGGTACGGTATAAAGCTTTATGTGTCATAGGAATCTCCATAGACCAACACCATCCATAGACCAGTCCAGCGCCACTGTGGAGCACCCAGCGCTGAGATTCTTTCTCACCCGCTTGGTAGCGATGTTTGTTAAACTGAACACCGAAACGCAAACCTGGTCGGCCAAGCAACCCGGTGACCCGTTCACATCTCGGAGTCTAGGAGGTCTAGGAGGTCTGGAATTTGCGAAGGACGCCCTTGAGATGAAGTGACCTGACATGACCTGACTTAGGGGGGTGCGGACAGAGCAAAACCGGGAGCTGAACCGGGGCCAAGATAGGAACCCAGTACGACCGAGTCAGACTGCTGCGCTGTGTGTTCGCGAGGTGCACCTCGCGAAGCGCGACTACAACGAGGCCCTGGATAGTGCCAAGAGTCCGGGCAACCCAGGGGTGGGAGGACTTTGACCTCGGAAAGGGTGCGGTTCTTGGTTTTATGACATGAAAGGACTTCAGAAAATGGAGCGGTCTTGACGAGTTTTTGTTGGAAACATCTATGGAGGAGATCATCTTTATGGAGGAGATCAGATCCAGAAACTCCATTGTCGTTGTAGCTGAAAAGGACACCGTTTGTGGGCTTGGTCCTGCTACGTCTGGTCTGGTTGTTGCCATGTTTGGACATTTCAATGCAAAGGGATAGTCACCTGCTTGGCTTGGTTGGCCTGAGGGCATCCAGTCATCTCGTTGCATTGGCTCTTGACGTGATTGCCCTCCCCAAACAAGAACCTTTGAAGACTCAAAGACAACCACGGTTCCTTTACCCAGACATGTGTTTTCAGTCTATGCCAGCTTACGAGGTTGATACCTTCGCTTAGCCATCACCTGCCTTCCTTCCTTCCTGCCTTCCTTCCCTTTCGTCCCATCCATCCGCCCTTGGCTCCGCTCTTCGCTCCCTTCCTTCGACGCTCCGTCCTCCGCAAGCTCCGTCCCCTCGGCTCCATCACCAGGCATGGCCTCCATCTACGAGGAGCTCCAAGATGAACGCCCCTGCGCCAAGGCGCCGGTTCTTCCGAACGAACCAAAAACGAAGAGCGACGAATAGGGGTTGGGGATCGGTTGGATGAGCTGCTGTGAAGTTTGTGATCAACTGCACGCTTGCGCAGGCGAAGCAGTTGCTGTGCTCCATTTACCTGGCCAAAGGGGATGCCAGAGTGTCTTGCTACCCGTGGGCACTGTGGGTTGAACATGATCGGAGAAGTTGACAGTTCTGTGATTGACGAAGTTGGACATGCACACCACATGGACATATGTCTCAGAGTCCATAACGAACATCTACATATCTGCAAGTTTGGTGTGTGGAATCAGAGTGGACGGACTCTACAGATAGTCCGATCGGGTGGCAGAGGGTGGCAACGCCGGTCCCTCCGGTCCTTCCGGTCCCGGGTGACTGTTTGGTTGTTCAGGGGTGAAGGAAGAACCAGTGTCTGCTTTCCATTGAGTCAAAGACGTGGCTTTGAACAACCACCTTTTGAAAGGTTTCTTGAATGTGGTCACAGAATGGACAGCCTAAACACTGAAGCTCGGTTTGTCCTCGGATGAACCAACCGAACTAATTTGTCACAGATTGTCATCACCAAAGCCAATGCGGGATAGAGTCAGAACATGTCTTCCTGGGAAGCACATGCAGATGCCCTGATGCATTCAGGTGTTGACGTATTGGCCTTGCAGGAGACTCGCATGTCTGGCACGGGCATTGTCGCGCAGACCAAGAAAACATCTTCGCAAAAGTTACCTTGGTCCAGCATTTGGGGTCGCCCACCTGGCGCCATTAAAATTAAACCCAACGCTTTCGCCAAGAAATGCTCAGGTAAAAGCCGGCATGGCGGAGTTGCAATTTGCGCTAAAGCACCAGTGCCTCTCATCCCTGTGGGATATAATACACTTCACGAAACCACTAGGTGGACAATTGCTGCAATCCCGCTGGCGCCGTGTGGTGCCCTCAGTCGTAGATTTCTCCATATAATCTCTTTCTACGGCATTCCTAATCGCGATGCTGGTCCGGAATATACCCAAAATGAACGACTTCTTGAACTTTTGTTTCAGCATGCCTCTTCCCTGGGGCCCAACCAGTGCTTATATGCATGGATGGCAACACAAACAGTGACCGTAGCTTGCATTTACAGCAGGTTTTACGTACTGAATCTTGGACTGATTTGGCTGAATGCTTTGATAATTTAAGTCCAACTTTTTGCGCTGATCCAAAATGGGATCGTCACTCTGAAGGACCTGGGGTTTCCGGACCAGACATGATACTAGCAAACAGTGCAACTTTGCCACTATGTGTAAGTTTTCAAATACGTCGGGATCTCACTACCAAAGGCCATCTTGGCCTAGAAGTCAAAGTACGGCGATCACGCTGTATGATCCCACGACAAGTCTATGTTCCGCCCACTGCCTTCCCAATTGATGAGTTCGAACCTAATTATCGATGAAGAAACCAAGCAGATACAATTTCTAGAGATGTTTCAACGATTTCAAAGAAGCTTCCAGCACAGTCTTGAAACACAGCACGTTGATCATGCTTGGTCTGTTCTTGGGCAAGCCGCCGAAAAATTCCTGCACAACAGGTGCTCCAAATTCAAAGGACAGTTTGGGAGACACAGAAAACCCACTATTAAGACTGAGTTTGTTGCCAGTTCGGGAATTCAGTGTAACGATTCTGTGAACCCGTGTTCCCGAAAATTGACTTTATGGACAAAAGCCCTGCGCAAAGTCAGTGAAATCACTCACAAAAAGCGTAGATTTGAAGCAGACCCTGATACTTTCTCGGACCATGATGCGTCTCATAAGATTTTTGCCTCTCTTCAAAAAATTGCTAGTTCCTTTCACTTGTCGTTTAGTCAGCATTGGACACGATGTGATCTAACAGAATTAAAAGACACCCTTGAGCAGGCCATTCAGCAAGAATGTGAACTTGGTCGTACCACACGACTTCAAGCGTGGAAGACAAAACTAAAAAACAGCTTCGAGGTCTATAAACATGGAGGTGCCGCTTTCGCGTGGTTACGTAATAAGCCTGTAGCTCCTATTGTCGCTGTTCGCAACGCTGAAGGTCAAATTGATACTGATCCTGTTCTTGTTCTGCAGAACATACAAAATGCTTGGCAAACGCTTTTTAATAAATCCTCACTGGTCAAATTCTCAGATCTTGAGCAGCAAGCTGCTGGCCTCATTGCGCCTTGTAGTTGTGACCTTAATCCTTTCACTGGTATTGATTTGCAAGAACGTATTCTGAAGGGGAAGAACACAAGAGCCACTGCTCTTGATGGATGGAGACTTCCGGCAGCTTCCGCTGGCATTCTTTGATCTTGTCGCAGACATGTGCAATCGCATTGAACAAGGCCTACCTTGGCCTCAGATTTGCTGTGCCGCTGTCATCTCAACCATACCCAAGGCATCATCACCTTTAGGAGCGGAACAGTTGCAAAATGGCCAAATCATGTCAGGTGATGGCCTCGCAACAAGACCAATCACGAATTTATCGCCACTTTATGGAGCATATGCCAGTGTGCGCTTTTCATAAATGTCAAGCTGGCGAGAGGCATGGCTGGATCCTACGACACATGGAGCCAAAGCTTCCCACGAAGTCTTCGACGCACCCTGGACATTGTCCCTGTTCTTGGAACATGCTAATGCTCAGCAGAAGCATGCCGCGGGAGTTTCTTTGGATCGCCGCAAATTCTTTGACCTTCTTGAGTATGATATTGGTGATAACCTTTTGCTAGCCTATGGTGCCAAACTAGTTACTGCTTCACGATCCATGTATTCACCGATGACTTGCCGTTATAAGGTTAATGGCTGCCTTACCAATGAATGCGTACGTCGAAACGGATACGCCCAAGGGGATTCCTACAGCCTCCAGGTCGCGTTAGCCTTGATGACACTCTGGACTGCTTTTCTAAGGCAACCACAGCCTGAACTTTGCACAGGTAGTTTCTTGGATGATTGTCATTTCGCTGCTGCAAGCGATCAACCACATGAAGTTGTTCATGCGGTTGCTGTCGCGTGGCAGTGTTCCAGTCTATTCGATCGAATTGCTGGACACGCAAAAAAACCAAGATAAAACCTTCGTGCTTGCAAATAGTGTTGGTCTTGAAAAAGATGCGCTGTCTCAAATACATGAATCTGGAACGCTGCTTCATGCGGCTTCGTCTTTTAAGCTTGTTGGATCCATCATCACCAGTCGTGGACGCCCCCAAGTCACTTCCAAAGCAGAAAGAGTCCGCACAACGGTGCACAAACTTCGAAAGATTGCACACTTGCCTTTGAAATTCAATCGTAAAGTCAAAATGGCCCGCGCCATCTTTCCTACAGCAGTTTTGGCACTGAGCTTCAAGGTTTGTCAAGCGATGAACAAGCACAATTGCGTAGTGCTGTCAATCATTAGTTATGGAAAGGTAATACCTGGTATAGATGCTTTGCCATTGCATTCACCCACATCGTTCCTGGGTTTTACCTTTTAGGCATGCACGCTGGCATTTACCACTGTATTAATGTTGCACACCGTTTGCTACGCAGACGACCTGACCTTCGCGACTTGTTTGTGGCAACCTGGTATGCCAACTGTTTTTGTCACGGTCCTCTGGCGCGTCTCCAGGAGTGTTTCCATTCTTTACAGGCCACCTGGATTGAACCGTACCTGATTAGTGCTTTTGAGGGTACTTCCTAAAACCTGCTAGATCCAAACAAAGAACACTTTCAACATGATTTGCGTTGTGCACTTCGCTCTATGATCTTGCGTAATGACGGTCCTGTTCACACTCGCCTTGATATGCAGGGTGGACCTGATTTCCACATATGCTAATAATACTACGCGTTCTCCATTCGAGCAAGCTTCCTTGCGTAGCATTATGACCGGGGTCACGCGCACTAGAGTTAGGCTAGTTCGGAGTGGCAAATTCCTGGACCCCACCTGTCCTTGGTGGTCAGCTGCTCCAGAGTCGTTGGAACACCTGTTTTGGCAATGCCCTGCATGGGCCACTCGTGGAGTTTCTCCAAAAGTGGGGACATCTTTTGTCAGCCATTCCTGCTTGTACTCGACATTGTGGTCTGTTGACTACAGGGTACTATCACTGTTGGCAGCTTCCATAATGAAGCTGAGGCCAGTCGTTTTGTTATTTCTTTTCAAAAAGCAATGATTCGTGTGGTTCAAGCCAGAGATGTGTGCCTGAAATCAGCCACCACTGAGCAATCCCATGATGACCCTGACAAGGTTCTTGTTTGTGACACTCCTAGCCAGAGAGAACAGGGTCCAGCGCCACCTGAACAGAACGACCCGAAAGTTCTGTTTCCAAGTTACTATTGGGATTCTGATTTGCAATTTGAAGGCACCAAATTTTTCAATGCAGCTGTGCCAGATAACTGGCGTCGTTTCTCAGGTGCTGGAGAGTGGGTCTTCGGTCTCACTCTCTTTGAGTCCTTGCACTGGTATTGGTCAAGCTTGAAGTGGCCTGATGCTTCAGTTGGTAACCATAGTGTTTCGTGGTTGGAGCTGGCCTTGGATTTCTTTGCCTGCGCACTTTGTGCCTTAAGCATGCCTGACCAAGATACGAGAGGTAATACTGCCTTTACTGTTGCACGGTTTTTCGAGCAAGCTAGTATACGTATGGGAAAGATGTGTAAACAAACGCCTTATCCCGGACAACGTTTTTGGGGCACACAAATTGTCTCACTGCACTGGGGTTTGGCCGAACTGCGGGCCTTGGATGCTGACCGCAATTGCTGCAGCCACAATTTGTGCATCAAATTCTGCTTGATATTGCCCTTAAGCATTCTGAAGGGAACATATCAACGAGGAAAACGGTGATTTTTCTGACCTGCTCCCCCTGTCTTGTTTCAATCCAATAAAAGATGCATGCTCTTTGGTAAACAGGCTCCTCCCAGCTCCTACCAACCACCCAAACCACGCCGTGTGGTCAAATCACACAAGGCTGCCATGTTCAATGTGCATTGGACCCCGGCTGAAAAAGCTCTTCTGGAGCAGGCGGTAGACTGGCGTGAGAACCAGCGCCTGGAAAAGAATTTGCATCATAATCGCGAAGCCAGTTCCTTAGGCAAACATGTCATTCAAATCACACCTGTCGGTACCCCAGCATCATGTTCGGTTTGCAATCGGTCAAACCCAAACCTTGGAAAATTATTACTTGATTCGTGTGGCGGTTCTTTCGACCAATACAGTGCCTGGAGTTTGCAAAGCTAGCGCAGTTTTGCAAAAACGTGTGAGTATTGCAAACAATCACAACAATTCTACTAGAGACGGGCACCGTCTCTGTTTGCCGTCTTCGTTGGATGAATTGCCTGCTTGTTCTGTTTGCCAAGCTCAGCAAACTTGGGAAGGCTGGAGGCGTGTTGCGCACTTCTTGAAACAGACTTGCCCCATAGCCATGTAGTGTTTGCATTTGCATAATGCTCCTTTCGTGTCGCAAAGCCGAGGGCCAGGTGCTCTGTCCCTTGGTTTCTGTTAAATGCAGCATGCATTTTGTTTTGTGAGAGATGTACCACACATCTCTCCTTGGCGTGACGCCAGTGTCACACAACTCATTGCGTCAGGGCCAGTCCTGACGCCCCGGGGCCGAGCCCCTGCACTTTGTCGCATGCCCCGTGTTTGGGTGTGAGACGCCTCCACGGAAGAAGAAGAAGAAAAAACTAATGCGGAGTAATCATGTTGGGTCATGTTGGATCGGACCACACCTCAGCATCTAAGGCAGCAGTTGACATGGGCTGGGAGCCCCGGGTGCAAATGATGGAGAGTGCATTGAGCTGAGCCGGGGTTTCTGGAGAGTGAGGCAGCAGTAACTATAGACTTTATTAGATTTTGTGACTTTGTTGCAGACACCCATCCTAATTCAGCATGGGGAAGAGATCAGGACCCATGTCGTCATTCTGCAAAATTCGCAGGTTCGAGTGTACCACGTACCGCCATCAATCCTGGGAGGTGTTGAGTGCACCAGTTGACAGTGAGGATTTTCGCTGCATTGGGGGGTAGGCCAGAGCGCGAAATGCGGAGGTCTTCGGTGTCGGTCTGCTGTGCCGGAATAGATTTACATTGGTGTGACCAGAGGACCCTTCCACCCTTCTCCGAGCTCTTCAGATTTGGACAGAAGGCTAGAGCTACGGAAGGGCCTAAACACCTGAATGAACCTAAATGATGAAACTTCTCCAAACCCAATTAACTAACTAACTAGCTAACTAACCAACTAGCCAACCAACCAACGAACGAACTAACTAATTAACTAACTCATGTTCGGTTGCTTGGACTTCGCCCTCACTTTGGATGGAATGATGGCGGCTGCTTGGGGATGTTGTAATTCTGCCAAGATTCATTTCCCTGGGAGTCAAATACTATGAAATGAATGGTTTTGAGGGGACCTGAAAGGGAACTTCCTTTACTTCAGTTGGTGAGAAAATAGTCTTTGGACATCCAGTGCTTTGCAAAAAATCGACCCTGCGTTCACCTCATTGTTTTGACGAATGATCTTCATGCATTGAACAACATAGTCCCCTTCTTGTGGAGAAAACCGGTCAGGTCCTATATCTTTTTACCCAAAGGAGTCATTTTCCCATTCCATGTCAAGAGTGCCTGGTTCACTCCGAACCCCTGCGTGCGCCCGAACCCGGTGTACGGCGCACGAGAACGGCCTGCCGGGCATTTGCAAAGCCGCATGAGGTGAAGATGCCGCAGCACTTTATCGGAAGCTTCAGGACCCTGCGGAGGTGCCTTCTGCTGAGACTGTGAGCCGGTAGGTTGATGCGGCGAGTGGGGGACAGGTCATGTTTTTGTTGATAGGCTATGAGGGGATGTTTGACCGAGGTGAACCCAATGTGTTTGATACTAAGCTGAACTCCTCTTCCCCCCAGATCCCAGCGTAGGTCCCGCTCGGCCCCCTGTTCCGCCATGCCGCCAGGCCGGGGCTCTTCACCTTTGCGCGCAGGCCTACCTGCAGCGTGGGGGAACTGAGACCAGTCAGGGGCATTGGGAAAAGGGTGGGAGCCCTAGAGGCCTTCCTTTGCCACTGTGAGTGCAGTGTACTCTCTAATGGCGAAACAGACTTGTACTATATTGACTCGATGATTGAAAAACACTCCCAGTGAGTGGGGTGAAGTTTTCCACCAGCCTTTTTAGGGGGGAGCACATTCATTGTGAGACTGATTGTGGTTCAGTTGTAACAATATAGTATACACTTGAGTCCCTGATGGTCCCTGATTTTGACGCTCCTATGTGCCAACATGTGGAAGCGACGAAGAGATGCGTTGAAGACTCTGGGGAGAGTACTGGGAGGCTCCCTTCTGCCTTCATGGGATTGAATCCGCCCTTCTATTGGTGATGATGTGATGCAATTATATAAAGAAAAATCCTGAAAGACTATACGGTATCAGGCATCACTCAGTATATACACATGTCACATGTTTTTTCTTTTCTTTTTAATCTTTCAGTCAAAACAATCACACTTGTGAATGGTGCTTTTGTTTTTGTATGTCCGAGTGAGTGGCAATTGATATGTCTTTCGGAACCCACACATGCAATTCTATTGATGCTTGATTTGTATGATCTGATATGATTGGTGACCGAAGACAATGTGTGGAAGATCGCGAGTCTTGTGAACCATGTCAGGATTTTCGATCAGAAGATCAGATTTGCCTTTTGGTGTCCTTGAAATAGTGGACCTCATCCGAAAGGTGTGAAATCAATAGTCTACGAGGTGTACTGATATGCCTGCCTATCAGGCCTATCATCATACTATATTATGTGTATCTGATGTATCTGTCACATCTGTGAATACCTGCGGACCATGGAGAGTCCGCTCTACAGGTGTGCTGTGTATTTGAGGGGAAAAAGGTCACCCGCATAGCAACCCAGGTCATCACGACGATGAAAAGAGCGCGGGAACCCAATTATTTTGGGCTTGGTTTGAGGTGTGTCGGAACAGAAAAGAAACAACGACTTTTGTATGTTTTCCTGAGAGTTGATGAGGGATTGGTTTGGTTTTGATGTGTTTTTTTCTTCCCAGGGGTTGATGTGATCTTAGTTCAGCTGTGATTTCTATCGTTCACGGGCTGAAATTGTGGGAAGGAGCTTGCCTGTCTAAAGCATTATTGACAAGAACCAACAAATATACCAAAAGACTTGGAAGGGGGATGTGCGCACCCTATTATCAGAACTCTTGGCACACATCTTGCAGACACATATCATATCATCATTTTTGGGGTACCCTGCTTTTCTAACTTCAATCCAAGACTTTGGATCGCATCGTCTTGAGGGACAACGAAATCATCCTGGACCATCCTCTTGCATGTCTTTTTTTCCGTCCACTTCTGCAGATTCTGGGCACTTCAAGAGAGATGTGGAGGGCAAAAAGAGGAGCATATCTTTCAAGAGACGCCCAATCTCACTTGATCTCACCCAAACAACCTCAGCCTTCTACTGTTCTCCCCGTGTTTCTGGTTGTTTGTCTCTTTATCAAAGAGTTGTCTCTTTGTGAGCACAAGCTGAAGTGAGCGCGTGAGATCGGAGCATGACGGGACACACAGATCGGCCACTGCGACACCCTGTCCACTCGCACATGGACGGGACGGAGTCGTGCCCTGCTACATGAGGTCGTCAACAACAAGGCATGAGCCGCAACCAGATCTCGCAGGCGCTGCAGGGTATGGCCGGGATGCAACCAATCGGCCAGCTGGTTGGGAAAGGGCGGGTAGGGGTCTTTCTGGGTGCCAAACATGACTTCCACAAAGCTTTGTATAGGAGACCTTCAGACGCCTCTTACTGTCTTCAGGGTAGAAGAGAGAGGAGAAAGTAGTAGTAGAGAGGGGAAAGAAGAGGGGAATGTATATGACTACGTGCTACTTCTTTTTTGTTTTGAGTAACTTACTGTAGATGTCGTGAAACCCGTTTTGGTTTCCACTTCGGTATCGGGTGGAGATCTCAATGGCCCAAGCTCCGCTCTTGTCAGACTCTTTCATTGAACACGAATGTTGGGAACCGAAATGCAGCAAAGCCATAAACTAGACTATCATAAACTGGTCATGGAAAACAGTTATTGTTATGGTACCCACTTAGCATAACTCTAATGGTTTTCCCAAATAAAAACAAAAATCACAACACAGCAAAACAAAGCAACTACGAAAAGCAAAAGCAAAGAAAAAGCAAACGCAAAAAAAGCAAAACAAAAAAAGCACAGCAAATGAAAAAGCAACAGCGAACAGAAAGTGAAACAAAAAGCGAAGCAAAAGCGAACAAAAAAGCGAAAAAAACAACAACTGAAAACACAAAAAGCGAAAACAAGCAAAACAAAGCGAACAAAAAAGCGAAAAACAAATACAAAATGCTAAAACACACACGAAAACACTTAATGCGAAAAACAAGCGGAAACCGTGCGGGCAAGCAAAAAGCGAAAACATAAGCGAAAAACAGCGAAACAAAAGCGACAAAAAGCGAAAAAAATTAGCCCAGCTGGAGACCCCAATAGCAAGATACAAACCGGGACAAAAAGAAAAATCTGGAAACAGCTGCTGTTTTCAACGCATCGACCATCTCTTCCTTGGACACCATCATCACATAACCGGGACACCATCACAAAATGACCAGGGCACCATCAAAACATGACCGAGACACCGTCACAACATGATTGGGACACCATCGCAACATAACCGGGACACCATCACAAGGTGACCGGGACACCAGCATGACATGACGGGGACACCATCACAACATGA
>CAXAMN010024917.1:194112-207527 GCA_963970005.1 Durusdinium trenchii
CAGGACACCATCACAACATGACCGGGACACCGTCACATGACCCGGACGCCATCAAAACATGACCGGACACCGTCACAACACGACCGGGACACCATCAAAACATGACCGGGACACCATCACAACATGACTGGGACACAATCAAAACATGATCGGGACACCATCACAGCATGACTGCGCCACCATCACATGATCGGGACACCATCAAAACAGGACCGGGACACCATCACAACATGACCGGGACACCAGCATCACATGACCCGGACGCCATCAAAACATGACCGGGACACCATCCGCCCACCAGCTCTGACGGTGACCCGACGGCGCCCGTCCGCCTATTAGTTTTGCAAGACCGCATAGCATGGCTATTGGGGAACAAAGCGAAAACAAGCGGAACATTGGTTTCGCTATTTGGATTTGTTTTTTTCTTTTGCTTTTCATTTGCTTGTGTTTTTTTGCTTTTTTACTATTTCCAAGATTCTCAGAGTTAGCCTGGGTCCGGCGAACACAAAGTTATTGAAAAAGATGGAAAACATCCATTTACATCCATTTTTCCACTTAAGAACGGGGGTTCTCATTCACGTCAGTTTGTGCCCGGTGGACCAGCCCCAGGACCCGGGCGAGGCAGTGAGGTGCCAACGCGGTGGCATCGGTGTGATCGGCCAACCCGGGGTGAAGAGGTCTTGTCCGCAAGCAGATGGTTGTAGGCATGTTGTAGGCTACGTATATATATATAGTTGTGAGTTATGAGTCAACGTGATATACTCGTTTTGTAGCCTACATACAACTCATATAGAACTTATATACTATATATATTATTATATGTATAGATCTCTGAGTGACAGTGACCGATCGCCTTGAAAAAAGCACGGTATAATATAGTATTGTATAGGTGAACATTTTTCACTTGATATATGTACTATATAGTCGGTTCATTGGAATCCCCAGGTTTGACAGGGTGACGCTTTTTCGTGTGAGAAGCTTACGATGCCCTCGCAAGGGCTTCATCATCCTGTAATAGGAGTGATCAGTGGCACATATTTGGTGCCAGCAGCAGATCTTTATGTTCCCTTCCATGGGGTACCCTGACATGAAAATGGATAGGAACCTATGTAGATATAGAATGACACATATATATATATATATGTATATTAGATACACCTTTTGTGAATTAGCAGCCCCAGAATCGTGATCGCCTCAGAATCGTTCCGAGTGTTGCTTCTTTGTGAACGTCACAACAAGACCAGGACAGGCTGACATTGTCTCCAGCTTTGATGCCCCAAAGTGTATCCCATTTTAGTGAGGGTGTTGAGCCTCTCAAGGAGACTCACCTATGAGGGACTGGGACCTGTATGGGCTATGGTCAGTGGAATCGGTCAGAGCAGACCTTGCTTCTCGTCCTTGACACACACACACACACACACACCGTCACACCATATAGGCTCCCTCCGACCACCTAACACTTGTTATTTTGCAGCTGGACTGCTGGGTAATATCGCAGCTTACACCACTAGGACACAAGTCTATTCTTGGAGCTTCCAAAGTGAAAACCCTTTCCCCTAAGAATCCTGCAAGACACTGATGTCACCTCACACAGTCGAATTGGTCTTTTTCCAAAGCTGTTGAATTGTTATACAGAAAGGCGGGTGGTAATTGACCGTCCCACACTGGCCACGCGAAATGGACCTTCTAAGTTCCACCGCGGCTGATTGACATAAGGTTAGTTATGCTTGAAGGATGGTTTTAAGACCTGGTAAGAAGAGAACATCCTGAAGTATATCAGACTTGACCAGCTAGACCAACCTGTAGGTTGGCCAGTTCAAACGGCCAGCTACTTAGCTACTTCCATACTTTCAGATCTGTTCCAGATCCCCTCCCTGTCAGAATACGCCTCGCCGAACACCGTCCAGGTCGGCGCTGTGTGCGCGGGCACTCTTCAAGGAGCGAGGGAATTTGACGGGTGAGCTCGAGGCGTGTCCGATCATGGCGCGCGGCGGGGTGAGGACACAAAGCGCGCTGCGCAAAGCGTGGCGCGCGGCGGATCCAGGAACCAGACATCAGACATCCCAATCTTTTTGGAACTCCGCGGGATCCGGGTCAAATGGTTGGGGGTTCTATTTCAGGTCGAGGTTTATTTTTCTGAGCTTTTCTGATCTAAGATGATCTATAGTATATAAGGATCGTTCTTTAATTTTTCGAGCTGACTCCCATTGTGGGTCGAAACGGATGATGCTTTCTCAAATGATTGATGCAAACCCCTTGAGCTAAAAAGCCGGCGCGGGGTACATTTGGCTGGCCTGCGCAGTTCCCACCCCGGGATTTACGGTTAACATCAGGCGGAGGAGGTCGCGTGCTTGTTTGGTGGCATCGGCGTTTTTGTTTGAATGAGACTCGTTAGGCTGAGAGAATATGAAAGGCAAGTTGGATGGATGATGGAACTAGGGCTACAACGTAGACTCTTGATTAATAAAAACTAAACCCGTCTTTGGATGCACTCACTTGCGGTTCTTGGGCGCTTCTACGGGATTGTAAAACCTCTTCCTTTGGGAGGTTTTATTCATCAAGAGTCTACATTATTATGGAACAGCGAATCCACCCTTGATGTTCCACCGACTGATGCACCTTCCGCTCACCAATCGATGCCCAGAGATGGCTTGAGAAGACATCCCGAAATGGCATGGCATATGAGAGTTTCCGTGCTGTACTAGAAAAGCGGTACGTTTATGTCATGTAAATACCCCTGGGAGTCCAAGACTATTACAGTAACAAGTTGTCTTTAGGTGACCCGAAAAGGAAGTGCCTTTACTTCGGCGGTCCATGGCGGTGGCCCCCAAAATAGTCTTTAGACTTTTAGGCGTAATATGCAATAATACATAGCAACACGCACAGTGACCGTGCAAAGTGCGTGCGAATGTGCATCAAATCCCGACTCCGTCGCCGCAAGGTGATGGACACCCTGGCGCGTGCCTACATCCGAAAGGGAGAGTCCAGAGAAGGAGACCCGTCGAGTCCGAAGGGGTCCGCGGAGTCTGTCAAGACCTTGGGGTCAGGAGAGTCACATGTGCCCTGCCTTCTTCCAAATGGCCTCTCAGGGTGGGGATCACTCATTCTTTGTACGCAGGGATGCCCGATCAGGGCAACATCCGCTTACAGTACCACACAGTGTAAGACAGTGATAGGGGCCCAGGAACCTTCCAGGATCAACGTATGGGTTGAGGACTCCACTACACTAGAAGTCAGGTGTGGGGAACCCTCCGGGCCGTTTCTGGGTTTGGGTGTTCGGTAACACTGGCTCCTTTGTGGAGTCGGAGCAATAGGGGTTCAATAGTGGGTTGCCTCAAAATGTGCTGAACAAAAAAGAGAACACCACCTGTTTCAGGCTGTGCATTGGGGCAGGGGTTAAGATCGCTGGATATGACATGGTATGACAGGCGTCGAGCATTGATCTCACACTCAAAGCGGCCAAAGAAACCTAGAAAATAAGACATTGGGATACGTTTGGGCTCTTACCTTTCTGGCTGAAATTCCTATCCATAGAATGCGTTTTTTGAGCCGGGCAGTTGACAATCCCCATCCAAAAACTACCCAACAGAACTCGAGTATGAAGTTCTATGTTTGACACACACACACAGAGCTCAAAAAGCATGACGTATGACTACATATGTCTTCCATCCACACCATGACTATACCTTCCTGTAACAGTCGGTAAACAATTATCACTATCCGCAGAGACTGCTACAGCTGCCTGCCAAGGACATATAGAAATTACCCAAACTATAAGAGATTATTCACCGCAGCCCAGTCTGATCGGATATACCTAAACTCTACCCGACCCCAAAGCCTCGGAGCCGTCCGAGAAGACTCCGCGGAGCCCTGGAGGCCTCCGGGTGGCCGAAGACTACCTGGCGGCAGCGAAGAAGGCCTCCCGGTGGTGCCAAAGCGTTCATTCGTCTTAATTCACTATCATGTTCTCACTGGGTCTTATACCAGTGCGATGTATAGGGGTGGCTGTGCATGTTTTGTGGATACATTGATCTTGGTCGTACATAACATCCCTCAAGTACCCCACTGAGTGGAAGGGCTTTTGAGGGGCGAACGTGGATCGGTCGCGAGTTGGTGTTGGTGATGTTGAAAAATTTTTTGAGAAATTCCGAAACTGGGTGAATCCATGGAACATCCACTTCTGCTTTTAGGTCTTGGTTTGGTTCAATTCCAAGAAAATCCAAGCCATGGCAATGGGGTGTTACCCTGGGGCCACCTGGAGTGATGGGTGGCATTTGGGCCCATGGTCGGACCAGTTGGAGATTTGGAACTTGTTTCGGCATTCGGAGGAACCGGGAATACAACAGGTCGATGCTGTTGGACTACTTTTTTTTGATTGAATCAGTAAAGGTCGGAAATACCTAAGGACCTAAGGGATTTTCGCTGGTTCGCTTTGCTTAGTGGGTCAACTCTTCATCCAACTCTTCTCGAATGACTTTTGTTTGGCCAAGAAACACTGCCTGGCACCGCCCCGCTTGGCGCTGGAAGGTAACAACGGATTGCGTTCATTCATTTCGAGCAAAACCTCCTTTGGTCGAAGAGACTAATTACCAAACTGACAAGTAAGTCGAACAATGTGGATCTCCAATTGATGTTCTCTGAAGAGTGACAATTAAGATGTGAGGTGAGGGATTGCAGACTTGTTTGATGGGGACAGAGCTGCTTCTGAAGCCACGGCCGTGCTGATGAAGGGGGTAGCTAAGGAGCTTTCGGAATTGGTGATGATGTGGCCGACGTTGCTGCGGTTCATGGACAGTCCAGGGTGGTGAAATGCCATATAACATCTATGAACCAAAGTTCAAGCAAGACTGTGATCCCGTTGCAGTTTTTCTTGAGCTAGACGTATTATACCAAATACATCCAAATACTATGACTCAAGAACTTGACTATCAAGAACTGTCGTCAGTTTGTGGTTGACTAGGAAACTCCAGTTCATGAGCTTGAGAGTCACGAACATGAGGGTACATGTGAGTTCATGTTCCGGATGCCCGGTCATCTCTCGGCCCAATGAAGGGGCCCCTTGTTTAGCCTTCACATGGCTGCCATGGAGTGAGAAAAAGTCCGTGCGGTTCGGACTTTCGGTCGTTGCTGTTGAGTCGGCATATCCATTGGTTTGCACTACATTGAGCATTGAGGTACACCCTTTTGTTGCTGGTTGTGTTGCTACATTGGTGTACATGCTACCAGTGCACTCCAACTGCACTGGTAGCGGAGCAGAGTTAGCTCCGGGGTCATGGCGGACGTCAAGGATCGGTTGAATGAGGTGCCTAGCTGGGACGGTTCCTCGAAGACTTGGCGCCGCTATTGCAAAGAAGTTGGATGGTATCTTTCTGGAACGAAGAGTTCCCAACGGAAGTACGTCGCTGCCAAACTGATCAGTCGGTTGTCGGGTGCCGCTCGCCTCCTTTCCATGTCCTGGCACCAAAGGGATTTCGAAGGTGAAGAAGGAGTTCAAGTCATGTTGAGGCGTTTCGCCTCCTCCCCTTTGGTGAGGCGCAGCCTTCCCAATGCGGCTGCGACGATGTCATCCTATTTCATGTTCCAACGACGGCCTGGAGAAAGCATTGCACAATTCCTTGTGAGGGAAACATTAGGTTTTGAGGAACTCCAGGAGGCCTTGCTACAACTCAAAGAGGAGAAAGACGGAGTCTCCCCTGCAGATCGTTTGTTTGAGTTGCCTGAGATCACCACCTCCGAGACCTCAGACAAGGGTGAACGCTATTACTACCCTTGGCATCGAGATCAACGCTGGCGTGATTGGGAGGAAACCCCTTTTGAAGAGCAGGTTGAGCAAACAGTTGATGCCCCCGAGGGTTATGCAGCAGTTCCCCAAACATCCGATGCAGGTGATGAAGCAGCTCCTCACTCACCGGCGGGGTCGCCGAACCGGACTCGTCAAACACAGAGGAGCCCTTCCCGCAAGACAGAGCAACAGAGGATGATTGATGGTTTGGGTCCTATGGATTCTTTTATATTAGATGTTTTGCGTGGCTGGAGACTACTTGTTGCAGCAAGCCTTACAAATGATGAATGGAGAGACATCCTAGCTAGCACTGGCAACAAGCTCGATTACCCGGCCATCGCTGAGGCTCTTCAGACCCTATGGGATGAGCAGCTCAATCATCATCATGGAGCATCTAAAGGTACAGTGTTGCAACAACATTGGGTTGAGACCGCAGATCCTTGGTACAATGCTGCGTGGCACGAGTCTTCGTGGGACACTGAGGATTGGCATGAGTCGGATTGGCACTCCATGGACCAATTTGGTGCGTGGCCTCAAGCTGTCAACGACCCAGTGGATAACACTGCAACCACTGATGATGATCCTGAACTCCAAGAAGCTTTGGAGGCTGAGAAGGCCGCAGAGGCCTTGGCAGTTGAAGCTCGTCGAACCTGGTCGCAAGCTCAGCAGGCTACAACAGCCCTTCGACGTGACCGTGGTTTTGGACAGTTTGCTGGAACCTCATCCTCCAAAGGTGGCAAGGGAAACATTCGTTGTCACATTTGTTCAGGTCCTCATTTTGCTCGTGATTGTCCTGACCGTCAACATCCACAGTACCGCAAGGGTGGTGGAAAGCAGTTGAGTCCAGCTGAGCTGGACGCCTACCTCTTCAAGGGCAAGGGGAAAGGCATGCGAAAAGGGAAGGATCAAATGATGTCCTCATGGGACGATTCCTACATGGCGCCTTGGGATGTGATGTACACCCAGAAGGGCAAGAACAAGAATGCTGGCAAGGGCGGAAAGCTTCGTTCCACCGTCAATGTCTATGGCATGGACTATGGTGGGATGGATTTTAGCATGATGGAGCTCCACACGCTTGAGTTCCATGAGACGATGGAAGCAGTTCCCTTGGAGCTCTACACCTCCAATGAGACTCCAGCTCCTCGAGCCATCCCTGAAGGATTTGGCATGTTGGATTGCGGGGCTACGGCCTCGGCTGGACCTGAAGCTTCTGTCAAAAAGTTGATCGCCAAGCTGCGTGAAAGTGATCCACAGTTGAAGGTCACCATCGATGTGGAACGAAGACCCTTTTTCAGGTATGGTTCAGGTCGTTGGGGACAGGCCATGTACTTTGCCTCCATCAGCGCCTCCACGAACCCCAACAAGTCCTTTGAGGTGTTTGCCCTGCCGAATCCCACGGAGTATTACCAGAAGTCCTTCAAAGACTATATGCTGGTCCCAATTCTTGTCGGTATGGATTTCCTCACCAAGGTCGGCCTGATTCTGGATTTCCAAGATGGTCATGCAGTGTTTGGTATGGACCCTTCAGCTGAACCCTTCATCATGTTCAAGAACACCAAGGGTCACTTCATGGTCGACATCGGTCAGTACCTGTTCGGTCAGCCTTCCATCGGCTCTCAGGCTCCAGAGACCTTCACCGCTGGCATGCAGCTACAGGTTGGAGGACCCAGTGGTGATTGGTTTGAACTTGCTGTCAACGAGAGTGATTCTTGTCATGTCTCAGCAGTTGATGTCCATGTCACCAAGCAGAGCACTTCCATGAGCACTGGTTTTGAGCTTTTGTTTCAACGCCGGAAGCTTTTGAATGAGCAGTCGCATTCCGCAGCTTTGGGCTGTCCAGTTGGCTCAACCTCACTGACGGCTCCTTTGACATCTGATGGCCAAATCCTCCAAGGGGTACAAGACCGCGACCCCACTGGATCCAGAACGTCGTCAGGGTCACGACTTGAAGGATCCTCGAGCTCAGCCATCATGCTGGCCGTGTCTCGGCAAGCACGTGCCCTCAGTGACTGGAAGCAACGCTCATGGTTCATGGGCCAAGTGCACCGTGTGTGCTCTCCGCGTGGAGTACATTCCTCGTCAGGGGTCTCCGGCCAGCTCCGTGGTTCACAAGGATCACACCTTTGTGGACAAGGCTCTGAGCATGATCCAGGAGGGCATTCCGAAGGGTACTCTTCCGGACTACGAGATGGTGGAGAAGACCTACGACTATGTGGAAGCAATGGACAAGATTCGTGCCATGAAGGCCAAGATCTCCACCATGGAAGCCGAAGCCCAGGGAATGTTGAACAGCCTCGAGATCATGTACACCGGCTCCAAGAAGAAGACCACAAAGGCCACGGAGGCCGAGAGAATTCTGGCTCATTTGACGCCGGAGGAGTGGACCCACGTCAGCAATCTGGCATCGCAACGACAAGCCGGACAGAGCTCGACATCGGAGATGATTCCCTTCAGCCCCAGCTCGGACGTGGAAGTGGAGGAGATCACACCGGCGAAGGCCAAGAGTCCAGTGATCCATCTGGGCTAGATGAGACACTCGGCACCACCGTGCCGGAGCTGCAGATTGAACAGTTCGCGAAAAAGGTTCAGTTCTCTGACGCTCCACCGGAGGTGCATCAATTCGTTGACACCACAGCTGAGACAGCTTCTGAGGTTCCCGATCAGGAGTACACTTGTGAGACTGTGGAGTTTGAGCTTTTGAAGATCGATGAGGGCAAGTCCAACAAGTCCTCACGCCGTGGCAAGTCTCGTCGAGCTGCCAAGCATGTTTTGAATTCAACTTCATCAAGAACCACCTCACTCCATGGTTCAGCTTCGTTTTCACCCGCACAGGAGATGGAAGAGCAGCTCTCTTCAGCACCGTCCCGTTCATCTGGACTCTCCGTGCTCCCTTGGAGAATTTGCCAGGCCGTGATGGCCTTGAGTAGCATCCTCCTTTTGGTGGCCCAGAATGACCTGAGCACTTTGCTTCGTGGCCACCAGCAAGTCGATGTCTGGGAGATCTTTTGCGCTCCCGATTCTTGGTTGAGCTCGGCCTGTCACTCGGAAGGACTGACTGCCTCCCGCATCAATCTCCACCAGAACTTCGACATGTACCGTGCCGACACCTATGATGAGCTTTGGGACAAGTTCAAAAGAGAACGGCCT
This sequence comes from Durusdinium trenchii, assembly GCA_963970005.1. Taxonomy (NCBI): domain Eukaryota; class Dinophyceae; order Suessiales; family Symbiodiniaceae; genus Durusdinium; species Durusdinium trenchii. The sequence goes on from CAXAMN010024917.1 coordinate 203,042, forward strand.
CGTCGCATCTGGGTCTCTTCCAGGTGCACCTACTGGTGTCCTTTCACCAGCCTGAACTACCAGACCGTCGAAGAGAAGAAGATCCTTGAGAAGTATCGGCGGAAAGAACGAGCCATGTTCCGTCGGCTGATTCCCTTCCTGTCCTCGGCCGTGCAGTACAACCCCAACCTCGAGATCTTCTGGGAATGGCCCACTCGGTGCTATGGCTGGAATGAGCCTATGATCCAGCGTTTGGGTCATGAGATGATCAAGGCCAACAAGGAGTGGCTCTTTGCTCGCATTGATGGTTGCCGCTATGGCCTACTCTCCAAGCAGGGCCTTCCTTTGAGAAAGCAGTGGACCATCGCCACGACTTCGAGACACTTCTTCACTGTGTATCGAGCCAAGACTTGCACTGGCTCCCATGACCACGACTACATCCAAGGAGTTGAGACCAACCGGTCCGCCTACTACCCTTGGAAGATGTGCAAGTCAATTGCTCAGCACTGGCGAGCTGAACTCTATCCAGCTCGTTGGCTTGATCGTCTTCAATCTCCCGTTGCTGCACACATGACAGGAGAAGAGCAGATCCATTCACTTCAGCTCGAAGCAATGCCTCAAGAGCTGGAGGATGATGATGAGCCCAATGCAGAACTTCGCAAACAGTGGGACATCCAGCTGCTCAAGTACCACAAGGCAGCCGGACATCCCAACAACTACAACTTGGCCCGCATCATCCGAGAAGCTGGTCAACCCCGCTGGAAGGTTGAGGCAGCCTTGAAGCTGTCATGTGATGATTGCAAAGCCTTGAAGATGGGCGGCACTTCTAGTGGCAAGATACCACCAGCTTCCATGCGGCCGCTTCCAAAGGCTTGGGAAATGGTGGGAATGGATACTACAGAGTGGACTCCACCAAACAGCAAGGTGAAGTACAAGCTTTTGGTTCTGATGGACTTTGCCACTCACTTCAAAGCTGGCAAGATCCTACGCTCCATGGATCTCTACAAGCAGGAGAATGAGAACACCACTGAGATCCTCGAGGGCATCTTTGACCTCTGGCTTGCTTCCAAGCCTAAGATGACCATTCTGGTCCCTGACAACGCGAAGTCTATGGTCAGTGCCCAAGCTCGAACCACCCTCTCCGACCTCAACATTCAGATTGAAGTACCTCCAGCAAAAGAAAGCTGGAGCCATGGCTTGATGGAAAGAGCCGTCCAAGAGGTCAAGACCGTGGCCTCCAAGACTGCGCTCTCCTTTCCGGCGCTCTCTGCAAAGACCATCTTGGCTCTCTCCATCAACTCCCTCAATGCCACAGAGGTCGTGCAGGGGTACACTCCTCATCAGTGGGTGTATGGGAAGCAGTTTAGCTTCTCAGAAGAAGATGAGAGATCCATGCAGCAGATTCTTCCTGATGTCTCAGGCACTGACTTCATCTCCCTGCTCTCCAATCGACAACAAGCAGAGGAGATTGCGAGAAAGGCGAGATCCCAGTTGGTTCTTGGAAAGCTTCGCAATTCCCGTGTGAGGCAACCTCTTCAAGTCTTCCAGCCCATGGACCTTGTCAAGATCTGGCGTCGCTATTCAACTGATGGTGGTGCCAGAGGAGGTCTTCGCAAGCTTGGCCATCCTCAATGGCTGGGTCCGGGCAGAGTTGTCTTCCACGAGGTCATCCATGGTCAACGACCGGAGGAGGAAAGACGACACATCGTCTGGGTCATTGTGGCCGGTGCCATGCATAGATGTTCAGTGCACTCGGTCAGAAAGGTCACGGAGCGTGAACGCCTTGACTACGAGATCTCAAATCCAGAAGATCCTTCTCATTGGCGCTCCTTGGCTGATATGGTGCCTCGTCGGTCGTACATCGACCTGCTTCCAGAAGAACCAACGGAAGAAGATGTTGAGTTGCCTCCTTTGCCAGATGAGCCTGGTCCATCAACACTTCAGGATCAAAGGCCTCCAGAGAAGCGACATCGTATGAAGAGCCCATGGTCACCACTTCATGGACCACAACCTCCACCGGCTGTGCCATCTCTGGAGTATACTCCCTCAGAAGCACCTCTCAATGAGTATGAGGATCAGCCAACTCACGCTGAACCAGATGACACTGAGGAAGTGACCGGCACTGGCATTGGCAGTGGCATCCCAACCTTGGGTGAACGCTTCACCAACCTCTCGGACAACAAGCCCTTGATCTCCTTGTCCTCCGACAGTTCCAAAGCAAGTGCTTCAGCAGCTGAGCCTGACTCCAAGAAGGCTCGCCTGGACTCCGATGCCCTGATCTTCCACGCCTTAGAGATGTGCGAAGAAGGTTGGATCTTGGACATTGAGTTGGACTTCAAGTCCCAAAGAGAGAAGGAGCGTTTCATCAAGCACCCTTCACTGTTCTTAGCTCAGAAGCTCCGTGACTGTGAGGTCAGATTGGAAAAGCTTTCGCCCGCACATCGTGAACTTTTTGTTCGTGCCAAGTCAAAGGAGGTCAACAGCTTCCTGACCAATGTGGCTGTCCGTCGTTGCCTGGACAGTCACGAAGAGCATGAAGCTTGGGACTCTGGGCGCATCATGCGCTGCAGGTGGGTTCTCACATGGAAGCCCACTCCGGAGGAGAGCATGGAAGAAGCTCTTCAAGAAGTGGCATCCAAGCCTGATTCCACGACCCTGACATCCGATGGCAAGAAGAAGGCCAAGGCAAGAATTGTTTTGCTTGGTTTTGAACATCCTGATCTACTTCATGAAAGCCATCGTACTTCCTCACCAGTGCAAGCAGTTCTCACTCGCAACTTGTCTTATCAGCTGGTGATGGAAGAGGGTTGGGACATTGAAGGCATTGACATGAGCACCGCCTTTTTGCAAACACTCCCCACTGAAGAGTCCAAGCGCCTGTGGACAACCGGTGTCAAGGAGCTCAGGGACGCTCTCCAGATTCCCGAGCATGGTGTGATGCGCATTTTGAAGAACTTCTACGGAAGCACCACGGCTCCTAGGAACCTGTGGGAGAATGTTGACAAGAGCCTCCGTGACTTGGGAGCTGTGTCCATTCAGGGCGATGCCTGTTTCTGGATTTGGTTTGTGGACAATGAAGCCTACAACCCTGTCACGGATCCTGAGCACTTCAAGCTGCGACCCCTCGGTTTCATGGCTGGACATGTGGATGATTTTCACCGTGCTGGCGATGTCAAGGACAGTCGTTGGACACAGATAAAAGCAGCCATTGACAAACAATATCGTTGGGGCACAGCAAAGCAGAACAGCTACCGCCATGCAGGTACAGATTTGTCCATGCAGAAGGACGCTAAGTTTGGGAGATGTCTTGTGGTGGATCAACAGTTTTACATTGAAATGTTGCAGGACGTTGATGGCATCCCACTCGGTTCAGCAACGGATCATCCACCATGACTCCCAAGGAGATTGCGGCCTGTCGGACATCACTTGGTGCCTTGCAGTGGTTGGCGGTCCAGTCACAACCGCTCATCACTGCTCGCTGCAATTTGCTCATTACTGAGCTTTCCACGGATCCCAAGATCCAGATTGCCCAGGAGCTACAAGAGATGATTCGGGAGCTGCGCAAAGAAGGGTCAACATTGAAGTTTTTCAAGTTGCCTGGCGTTCGTCGTTGGACGGATTTGTGTGTGGTTGGCCTGGGGGACCAGGCACACAACAACAGACCCCGTGGAGGGTCGACGGGAGGCATGACAGTTTTCCTGTCAGGCCCTGACGCTCTCAAGGGCGTCCCAACACCAATGTGTTTGGTGGCTTGGCGCAGCTGGAAGCTGAAACGGGTGGCGATCGGCACCAACGATGCCGAAATGCAGGCGATTGTTGAAACAGAGGATGTGGTCTATAGAACCAGACTGCTATGGGCAGGCATGCACGGCACCGGCTCCATCTTCAAGGGCCGGGATTTGCTGAGTCTCGCGGACTCTCAGGTCCGGTTGGTTCCTGGTGTGCTTGGGACCGATTCGAAAGGAGGGTTCGACTCGGTCATGGTGAATGAATCACCGCTGCTGGGATTGTCGAACATGCGCGCTGCCATACAGGCATACCAATTGAAGCAGGCCATTCGATTCTGCCTCACCAAGTTGATTTGGCTTGCGAGCGACTGGAACTTAGGTGACGCGCTCACGAAAAAGAAAGGAGACTGCAGAGACAGCCTGACCTTCTTTTTGCGCCACCGTACTTGGCAGCTCAAGTTCGATCCGAACTTCATCGTTTCGGCCAAGAAGCAGCGACAAGCTTCGAGGACCACACCCTCGCAGGTGATCGGCCAGAGGATCATGAACTCAAAAGAAAATTTTGGAGATGCAGTTCATGAGCTTGAGAGTCACGAACATGAGGGTACATGTGAGTTCATGTTCCGGATGCCCGGTCATCTCTCGGCCCAATGAAGGGGCCCCTTGTTTAGCCTTCACATGGCTGCCATGGAGTGAGAAAAAAGTCCGTGCGGTTCGGACTTTCGGTCGTTGCTGTTGAGTCGGCATATCCATTGGTTTGCACTACATTGAGCATTGAG
>CAXAMN010024917.1:222527-301455 GCA_963970005.1 Durusdinium trenchii
ACTCACACACACTCACACACTCACAGACACTCACACTCACACTCACACTCACAGTCACAGTCACACTCACCACCACCACCACCACCACCATCTTCACCACGATCTCCACCTTCATCACCACCATCACCTCTCTGGACCCCAATGCGTCTAGATCTCTAGATTGTCTGCTGATAGACCTCGCACACTGTTTGGGGTCTCTTGCCGGGATAATCATGTTTTTCCCTGAGATTCCTCCTTAGCAGTTGGCCGCTATCACCGTTGCCCGGTTGAAAGCCAGTATCGCCAAAATGTTTCGATACTCCGCCGGAGGTGTTGACTGTTGGGAAGTTGACACCCTACAAGCACTCCCAGATTGCATTCTCGATAAGCTTTGTGACATTTGACGGTACCGTTGAAGCCCACTGGCATTTGGCCTGATTCGTTGACTGCTGGATATTTGCGTTCAATTCTCAAACCTGACTCAGATCCTTTCAGTATTTTATCTGTAATCTACCGTGCTGGGCCTCTATGTGCCTTCGTGAACTTATCCCTTGGCAAGAGTTCTGGGCTCATTCAACATAAAGTTGATTTCGCTCAAATCATGGCTGCTTAGGTAGCTGGTACCCCTTGCTTTTCAAGTTGAACAAGCCGTTCAAAATGACCTTAACCTGCACATATGTGGTTGTTTCTTGGACTTCAGCAAGGCTTTCGACATTGCCGTTGCGTGAAATTATATATTTTGCCTTTGGCTCAACACTTTGGTTTGCAAGCGATTTTCGTGCAATGTTTTCGTATGTTTTCAGCCGACGCACACGCTGGTTTAGGCATGCTCGTGGTTTTGGGTCTGCTTTTTAAATGTGACCGTGTCATTGCGCAAGGTTGTCCCTTGTCTGTCGTTCTTTTAAGCCTGCTTGTCAGCATTTGTTCTTCGTGCCACTGACGCCTCCATGCCAAGTCTTCAGGCTTTAAATTATGCTGACGATGTGAGTGGCTCGGCTCATCGGGTTTCCGACCTTCGCCATTTTCTTGACTTTGCTGGAGATTTTGCTCGCAGGACAGCAGCTCAATCCAAAAATACGGTCAACTAATCCTCAGTTGCGTGCTGAACTGGCTCATCTTAAGTTGTGTGGTCGTCAGCTTGAGATGGTTCATGATATCCGCTATCTTGGTGCCCGATTTGGCTTTCACCCTGGGTCTCGCGCTACAGTTTCTAAACTTTGGCGTGGCTGTGAACTCACATCTCCTCCTTTAGACTCCTTACTCAGCTTCGTACGCACGTATTGCAAGCCTTTTGGCGCGGTCGCACTGTACGCCCGAAGTTCTCACTTGTGTCCTTTTTCCTGGCCACCGCATTGATCCGCTGCAAGTTTGGTCCTATCGTTCCCGGATCACTCTCCGTGTGTGATGTTTCTTATAAGTCCCGTGCTCTTCGAGCTTTGCTACACCGTGTTTGGCTCGCCTCAAGCCTAGCTGTTTTTCTTTGTTCTGCTTCTGCCGCTGTGCTTGCCATGGATGCCCGTGTTACCCCTTCGGAATCTCGTGTCTCCAATTTGTCTGCGCTGGCTACGTCTGCCGCCAAAGGCTACGGCTTTGACAAGGTTTCTCGGCAACTCGGTGTTCGCCCGGGGCGAATTCAATGAAGCCATTGCCACCCTTTGTTTGACGTGGGCTGCCGGGGCTGATGCCAGCGCAGAGGGTGGTGGAATTGGTTCCACACGATCCCTGGCGCTCAAGTTTCAGCTATTCCGACCCGCCTCGGGGATGGGAGTTGGCCTGCTGTGGGAGTTAAAGCTGGTGTTCCCTGCCCCTCTCGCAAAGCGCCGCGGCCGCAGACGCTGTTGGCTTCGCGCTCAAGGGCAAAGGGAAGGGTGTGGGCCCAGTTTCTCAAATCAGCCGGGCCCGTAAGTGGCGAAGGGAAGACGCTCGTCGCCGACCACGTACCTTGGCTGGCATCGTTGAGTTCTCCCTTTTCAGCCGTCACCTGTCCTTATGGCTCCTGCATTTCTATTCGCAGCGCGTGCCGGTCTCGTCCCGGGGGGGGGCTCTGGTCTCGTCCAGGCCCCTTTTTTCCTGCAGTGGCGTTCCGGTCTTGTCCGGGGGGCTCAAGGTGTCGAGGGAGAACTGTCCGCCGTGCTTTCATGGAGTTAAGGTGGAGGATGAGGCCACTCCATGATCCTTAACTGGAGATCACTGCTGGCGGGCATTCCTCATGGTCAGACGTTTTCGTCCACTTTATTCAGCAGCTCAATTTTCTCTGGTCAAAAACAGAATGCGATCTACCCAAAGGGCACTCCGAGGAGGAGATCCGCCTGTTCTTCAAGGGAAGAGGTGGCAAGGGCTCCTCCAAGAGTGGTGGACGCGGTCCTGCGGGCAAACGCCCAGCTGAGTGGGGCGGTAGCGCCCTGGCCGTGGAAGATGGCTGCCATCGGAAGTGTGTGTTCTGTCTTGTTAGTATGCTTTTTCTTATTTTTCTGGCTACAAGACCTGAGCGTTGTGGTGGTTCCGTCCACCCTCTGAGTAGCCATCGGTACCGCCCGATGGTTTGAGTCCTACTCGGTACCATAGTGAATCGTGACTTTTCGACATGTGGCTCGTTTCCAGATTTCGTGCCAGGCGCAGCACTTGTGCAGATTTCGAGGCAGACACAACGCTTTGTGCAGGCGTAGCACTTTGTGAACCTCGAAGCGAAGCTTTCGCAGCACTTTGTGCACCTCGAAGTGCAGATCTCGTGGCAGGCACAGCATTTGGTGAACCTCGAAGTGCATATTTCGTGGGAGGGGCAGTGCTTTGTGAACCTCAAAGTGCAGATTTCGTGGCAGGTGCAGCACTTTGTGAACCTCGAAGTGCAGATTTTGTGGCAGGTATAGCGCTTTGTGAACCTTGAAGTGCAGATTTCGTAGCAGGCACTCCGTGAAAGCCGACGTGCAGATTTCGTGGGAGACACAGCACTTTGTGAACCTCGACGTGCAGATTTCGTGGCGGGCACTGTGAACCTCGAAGTGCAGATTTCGGGGCAGGGGCACGCAGTACCTGTGAACTTCGAACTGCAGATTTCGTGACAGGCGCAGCACTTTGTGAACCTCGAAGTGCCGATTTCGTTGCAGGCGCAGCACTTTGTGAACCTCGAAGTGCAGATTTTGGGGCAGACTCTCACTCTCACTCTCACTCACGCACTCACTCACGCACTCACTCGCTCACTCTCATGTGCTCTCACTCTCACTCACTTGCTCTCACTCTCACTCTCACTCTCACTCTCACTCACTCGCTCTCACTCTTTCAGCCACACTCTCACTCACACACACACACTCACTCACTCTCTCACTCTCTCACTCTCACTCACACTCACAATCACACTAACACTCATTCCCACTCACTCTCACTCACGCTCACTCTCACTATCTTTCAGTCACACTCACACCTCACACTCACTCCCACGCATTCTCACTCACACCCACACTCACTCTCACTCACACTCACTCTCACTCCCTCACACTCACACTCTCACTCACACTCTCGCTCACACTCTCACGCACACTCACTCACACCCACTCCGCACTCTCGCTCACTCACCCACTGTCTCTCTCTCTCTCTCTCTCTCTCTCTCTCGCTCGCTCGCTCGCTCGCTCGCTCGCTCGCTCGCTCGCCGCTCCCTCACTCCCTCACTCACTCACTCACTCACTCACTCACTCACTCACTCTCACACTCACACCCTCACTCACACTCACACTCACTCTCACACCCTCACTCACACTCACCCCCTCACTCACACTCACACTCTCTCTCACACTCACTCTCACACTCACACCCTCACTCACACTCACACCCTCACTCATACTCACACTCTTACACTCACACTCACCACCACCGCCACCATCACCACGATACCTTCACCACCACCATCACATCTCTGCACCCCAATGCGTCTAGATCTCTAGACTTTCTGCTTATATACCTCACACACTGTTTGGCTCTTGCCCGGATATTCTAGACTTTCTGCTTATATACCTCACACACTGTTTGGCTCTTGCCCGGATATTTTGTTGGAAGTGCAGACCATAGTTGGTGACGGCAGAATCGTTGTCGCGACTCATGTTTGGTGTGATGGATTGGATGGCGGAGAGATTTGCAATTACGCGTGTGACATGTAGTTGTATATTGCTGGTTGTCATCATATGGCATCAAGTCGGTTTTTTTGAGCCCAGAATGAAGACTATATATAAACTGTAAACAATTTCCCCCATGACCACAAGACCACATATCCAACCACATTTGTGCTTAACTTGTTCATGGAAAGCCAGGACCTGTGCCTTTCGCGACCTGAAACCGAGCCCCGTTCCCTTAGGAGGTGGCACACTACCAGGGCAGAGCGCCTGGGCCGGGCCCGCCACAGACTGCCGTGGCACCGCGAGGTGATCGGCTGGGGTGGTGAAGATCTGGGAGCCGTGAAGGGATTTAAAGATATTTAAAGCAAATTTAGGTGAAATTTGTTCCTAGTGGCTTCTTGTTCCTAGTAGTAAGGCCAGGAACCCCGTTCATAGCGTCCGATCGCTCTTAGTAGCGATGCCCTTTGCTCCGTTCGTAGCAAAGGTGAAGTTTCCAAGAGGTTCTCACGGGATATTTTTTTGACAGGGTTGCTTCCATTCTGGGTTGCTTCCATTCTTTGTGGAAGACACTGAAAATCACTTTCTGTGGTAGGATGTGGTTGTAAGTTGTAAGAGACCGCAGGCCTTTTGCGCCAGCATGGTTGAAAGATGCTGGACCTGGTCAAGTGGTCAGACGGTCGTTGGTCAGAGGGTTTCAGGGTGAAGACAGCATTTTGCGGCTCTTGTTCTTGCTCTGGAAGTTTTCGGCTCGTGCCAGACCTGTGACACTTTGGACTCTGGAAGTGCAGCGGAACTACAATCAGATTGGGTGAGTGCAAGTCAGAGCTGGATCGGTCCAAGTGCCGCTTGCGGCGCCTTTCAACGCCGCCGCGGCGGTTGAGACGCGACGGACGCTTTGGACGAACGGAAGCAGGCCAAGCGGCTGAAGCGCCGCTTGCGGCTGAAAGGTGCCGGAACCCTCTGCGAGGTTCTTGGGAGCCAACAGAGCTTTGCCAGAGGTTATGGAGGAAGACAATGACACTACCAGCAATGCACCAGCCACTGAGTCAGCAACACAAAGGACCAAGACCAGGAAGACAGAAGACAGACTCCTGCAAGTCCATCGGTGCTTCGCTGGGATCTCGAGACATGATGATTTTCATATCCATGTTGGCTTCAGTAATTTGATTCTTAGCTCAGCAGATGCCCTCTTTTTTCGCCTGTGAGAACTAACGAGCATGGGAGAACTCTTGGGATCCAAGGAACAACCGCATGTGGGCTTGGGGCCCTGTGTGAAAGAGGTCTCAGGTGTTTGATCTGTGGGTTTTTTGTTCTCTTTTTTTGTCGCAGTTCGTCGATGCTTCGGCCATTTGTTTTTGTCTTTTTTGCAGTCCTCCACCGGAGCTTGGGGACAATTCTAATCACACTTGTTTCTTGTTTCCCCTGCAGTTGGATGCATTTTGGCAGATTCTGCGTGAACCCCTGAACAATTCGCAACCCACCATAATCTGCCTCTTAAACTCATCCCTGCAGGTTTGGAGTTTTTCCTCTACCCGGTGGCTGCTGTTACACACACACACACACAAGTTTGAGGGCGTGCTTAAGGATGTACACAAGTTTGGAAGATGGAACGTGCATCAGATGCGGTGACTAAAGATATAACAGATCTTTATGCATGCAACTCCCAGATGCGGTGACCTTTGAGTTTAAGGGCACAGATTCACAGAGAGTGTTGCATCTAGAAGATTTCCTGGGAGGTGGTTCCGGTAGTGGTGGATTCTGCCTCCCTGCCCTCGTGGTTTTGAAACTGCTGTGGGGCCTTGCACGGCCCGCCCCTAATCTCTATGAGTTAGCTACCCTGGGCATTCAAGAGACCCCTCGTCGGATCGCGGCCAGGTGCAACGCGCCCGCAGAAGTTCGGTTTCTCCATGGACCGGGAAAATGGGTTGGGGGAACCCAGTGGGGAAGTGGATGCGAAAGGCGAAACAGACCCAATGCATGTGCCGGACACTTTGATGGGGCAACACCTGCTACTTTAAACACGAAGTGTCGTCCATCAACGTTATGGCAGTTGTGATAGTGCCAGTGGCCTCAAAAGAAAAGGATGCGTTAATTTTACGTGCTTCAATCTGTGTGGCTTTACAACTTTACATCAAAGAGGCCCAATAACATCCAAACACCCATGACACCATCGCAGACAGGGGTCTTTTTTCCCTATGAAAGATCGATTATCATGCAAGCAAACACCCTATCTCCATCTATCCCATAAACATGTTGGACGGAGTACGGTATACATATTATACATTAAGACAATAAATTTGTATATACATTTCAAACATATATTAATACATGGATCGGTTTCTTGCAAAGAGACTGTGACATGACGTGAACAATGGATCCTTCTAGGTGTATCGTTGCTGTGCACCTAATCTAGAAAGGCGCACATTGGGGTGCTTGGGGAACCAATAGCTTTGATGTCGTTTTTGGGCTACCTTTGATTATCTTCGTCAGCTTGGAGCCGAAGGTAACGCTCATGGCTCTTTGACTACTGTCAGTTGGTATGGGGCAAGCTCGCATGCGAGTTTTTGTCCTTCAGTTTTTTTTGGACTGGTGGTTTGATGATTCAAGATACTGTGACAAGGCATAGTGTTAATCAGGCCGCGAATGTGATTGTACCAGTGAGGGAGCTCAAACTGTGGAACACATTCTTGGAATTGTGCTTACTCTCATCACTTGAAGCGCTTTCCCAACTTCATGCACTCCTTCCACGTATCCTGCGCAACCTTGTTTTCAATATGCAACCCTGCTGACGGAACATGATGCAGAACCGGGGCACATTTGGTCCTCATTCTATCTATTCCACAATTGTGGACATTGGCAGGATCCATTCGCTCCTATCTTTTGAGGGACAGCTTTTCTCCGGACAAAGCTGAGGCCATTGTGCCTTCTGGAACTCAAGCTCAGCACAGCTCTGTTTTGGTGTCCGACGGTAATCATGAAAATGGACATTTCATGATCGGTGCCTCCAATGGTGGCGATGTTTGCAAGAAGTGTTGCCAAATTGTGTGTGAAGACTCAAGATCAGGAAATTGAAAGGCGTTCAAGCCAGCCGTTACCCGGAGCCTAGCGATTGGCGGCTCCTAGTTACACGTCAAATCTGCAACAGCTGTTGGGCCTGTTCTGCGAAATAGCCAAAATTGGGACTGCAGCTTGAGCTGGAAACCTCCCGAAAAAGGGTCGGATGCAATGCTGTTTTTTGTCAACCATTAAATATACTAAATATGAAGGAAGTGTCTTGTACGGGTATTCCTTGTAACTGACTGGCACTTTAGCTAGTAGCTCTTATATAATTTCCTGTTGAAACCTGTAGATTCTTGCGTTCGTGCTGCTTCTGCCAGCTCTTCCGTTATTGGTGCTTCTGCTGGCTGCAGGGTCCTTTCCCCCCGTGTGGCGACACGTGTTGCTTCGTTGGCTGACTCACGTTCTGTTTCATCAACTTCTTCTTCTGTTTGCCAATGTGGCTATTAGCGCTGCAATGAAGGGTGGCGTATGTCGGGGCTCTGTTCGACTGGCGTGACTGGAGACTAGTTCCTTTGCGATGTTCAACGGCATTAGCTAGTCTTCTTCTACTTGACAAGTTTCTTCGATGGGTTTCTATACTTGTTCAATGAAGAACCATCGTGGGTCACACTTAGATTGGTCACATGTTGATCAAACTTGTGAATCCCGGAGAACGACATCGAAGGGTTGTACGGACAAAAATTATACAAAAACCATTCACACAGCTGAACGTGAGTGACATCCTCAACCCAGGCGCCCCAACGACCCCAACAGCCTCATCACTGGGCAGCGCCCGGAGCCCTGGCGGAGCCCTGGTGGAGTCCTGGCGGAGCCCTGAACAGTTGGGTTTTTGTTTTCAGATGGGGTGGACACCCATGGTACCACTTAACTCCATCTGAAAACTGGAAAGATGAACAAAGCTTGTGGCCCCCCAGTCTTTGTGCTTGAGCTGTTTGGTTTGTTCCCCCATCTCCAGCCAAGCATCTAGATCTCTGTGAGATTTCTTAGGGGTCAAACGGCTGCTCTTTTCATCTTTTTTAGATGAACTCGATTATCAGGAAAGGACTTGAGTGCACTGCCGGGCACAACGAGCGAAAGTAAGGCAACCACCGGGCGGTGCAATGATGGACACAGTGCAGTGGATAATATGTAATATGTGTATGTGTGGGTACACTGATAGCACAAAACCATCAGAACTGTAAGCTTCACATTGAAGCTCCTTTCCAACCTCCACATGTCCAAGACCCGACCTTCTTCGACGCCTCATGCGGAGGTCGGAACACCGCGGAGCCCGTGAACCCGACGATCCTCGGCGCTTGGAAGGGGTGTGTGGAGCGGTGCGGTGGGGCTGTGGCAGAATTGTTTGCAGAATTGAATTCACCTATGGGGTGCGATCTTTGGAGTCAGCCTAGCCAAGCGGTCCCGGGTACAGAAGGACGCGATTGGCCAGACATGTGGCATACCGGAGTGGTTGTCCCTGCTGTGGAAGTGAAAGGGTAACAAGGCCGATAAAGGCACCTGGCGCGGCATCACTTTGCTTTCAGTCGGCTCCAAACTCCTGGCGCGAGTGGTGGCCCGTCGGGTCCAAAATTGGAGCGCACTCTGGCTTCACGAAGCTCAGGCCAGTTTCCGACAGGGCAGGTCCGTCGACGACGTTCTCCAAGTCACGCGCAGAATTGTTGAAGAGGTGAGCCCACCCGGGATATGTTATCCATTCGGTTGTTTGACATAGAAAAAGCGTATCCACGCGTCAGCCGTGACTCACTTGGGACTGCCATGGCTCGGAAGGGCGCGCCGACGGGCTTCATCCAAGTATGCCGAGCACTGCACGAACAGCACGTTACCGAGAGTGGATCGCATGGTGGCTTGTCCGATGAATATATTGGTCGATAAGGGCCTCCGAGAAGGATGCCCCAGTAGCCCCAACGTGTATCACCATTGTGTTTTAGAAGACTTCCCGGACTCGCCGGGCTCAATTAGCTCAGCAACATGGACTGGGGTCCCTGGGATCCCGTGCGTAGTGAAGGTCGACGGCCGCTGTGACCACAACCGCCACAGTCAGGTTCACTTACATCGTCGCAGCCCTGAGGTGAGCGCTCGGTGATATGGGCTTTGCGGATGATACAGCCCTCATGGGACATGTGGACGAAATAGAAACGTCTAGATGCAGTGGAGAAGGAGCAAGAAAAACAGGGCGCCGAACTCCACTCCCTCAAAAGACGTCAAGACCGCACAGAGAAGGCCACATTGTGAGTGATTGAACACAGCCCTAAGGTGGAATTATGTTGTACAGCAGCACCGCACAAGCCATTTAGATAGATATCAGTGAATTGATTCAGTTGCCATGTCCCCTTCCACGACAGCTCCCAGCGAATGGCATCAAAGCAGTGAAGAAAGTTTCAACTGTTGTAGACTATGGTTCGCCAATTGATGGACTAGGGCCTGGAAGGTGAAACCAAGCAGATGCTGGTGGGCGCGAATCTGTGGAGAGCTGTTTTTACGGTTCTACGCTAGAGGGCGCTGGTTTCACTTTTGCGAACGCTGCCGACGGCCTTCATGACCGGGAATTGTGCCTTGCCCCGCCCGTCCGAGCGGTGTGCCAAAAGAAGGATGGGAACTATCCGCCCCTGGTGTTCTTTGCCAGTGGACCCTCAAAGCCAACCTGGCTGGAACAGTTGAACATAGCAGAAATTACATGTGTACACATTACTTGTTTAAACATGCATTTGATTCTTAGATTCCGGTATATCGACTATGAGGCGGTGAACAGCACCTTCCAAGATGTGTACTTTGGAATGGCTGTGTTGCCTATGTGCAAGTCTGTGCCTACGGGTGTAAAACCGAACGTGTGACTACCGCGATTTTTGAAGTTGATGCTACGTGAAAGGTGGGGGGGTTGGGGTGGGGTGGGATGGGGCATATGGACGCTCGTTTGCACTTGCTATCTGAAGTAGATGCTACGTGAAAGGTGGGGGGATTGTGTTGGGGTGGGATGAGAACATTGTCATCGTTTTCACGACAAGTAATCTTCGGTTTCATAGCATTGTCATCGGTTTCACCACTTTATTTTCGGTTCATAGATGGTCATCGGTTTCATAACATTGTCATCGATTAGTTGTGTGATTAAAGTAGGGTGGGGGGGGTGGGGGGGGGGTTGTGATGCAATGAGGATGTGGATGTCATGCTGAGAACATTGTCATCGATTTCACGACAAGTAATCTTCGGTTTCATAGCATTGTCATCGGTTTCATAACATTGTCATGAATTAGTCGTGTGATTAAAATCGGATGGCAGTGGCGTTGGGAAAACACCACGTGTACTAACTTGTGCAAAAAAACTGCGCAAGTCTACTTGAGACAGGACGCATGAAAGTTGAGGACAGCCCGGGACAAATACGGCGACGGATTTTGCGCTGGCGCTTGGGTTTCGGCAGATTCGGCTTTAAACATGAAAGGATCCGGGACCCCCAAAAGACATCATCGAACAAGCAAAAGTACTGAGAGGGTTTGCGCTTTTGAATCAAAATTTGCACGACTGCACGTGCGGTTCCACACCCGGCGGGAAGTTTATGAACCATACGCATCCGTACGTGTGTCCCAGCAACAACCCGTTCGTGCACGAACCTTTGTACCTGCGGGCTGGCTCGATCGAGCTGAAATGGTATGCCTCATCTCTGGTCAGTGTTGACATGCAGTTCGGTTTGGCTTTGGCGTTGGCGCCTGCGAATTTAGTCCAGATTTGGCGGTTTAATCAAGAGTCAAGAGTGATGTTATCTTATTGAAATGGTGTGTCCATGGCACTCACAGTTCATGGGGCAACACTTTCAAGGAGCATTTGGCTTTCCTGGGTCTCATCAGTGGCGAGCCTCGGCCAACTTTGATGCGTGGATACAGAAGAAATCCAGCGTGGAAGAAGAATTCTCAAACTCTGTGTGAGATATGGGCAGAGGGCATCCCAGGCCAAGCTTGCTGAACGTTCTTCGTGACCACCCAGATTTTGGGTTACAATGCGGCCAGACCAGTGTCAATGATGGTTTCAAAGCAAACGCGCCCTGGCATGCCATGCGTAGGAGCTGCACGGCTTTCGGGGCGAAATCGTAAAAGTTCGCTCGAGGCGCCGTTTGTCGGATTTGCAAATCAAGCTTTCATTCACAGCAGCGATTGACGATCCATTTGCGTACTTGTTGGAGACTCTGACGCATGTCCTTCCTCCTGGCAAAGGTAGCAGTGTCTGTCGTTGCGCAAGCCTCCAGAGCCGTTAGCTGGAGGCAAGCCAACGCACTTCTTCACGCAGCCTGTATGCAATGTTTTTGGCCCTCCACGTCCACCCAAAGACCCGGAGGCTGCTTATGGCGCGCGTATCAAAAGACGGGACATTGATCTGGATTATTCTGCGAAGGGGAGGCGAAAAATTAGCCTCTACATACTCAGCGCGCACAGCAGACAGAAGTTCGCTTCTTCTTCTTTTTCTTCCAATCCGGCCAAGGGTCAGTCCATCCATGTCATGGTCAATGGTATTTTCACCGCAGAGGGATGGTCAGTGCTCGCGCTTGCAAGGAGCCAGCATATTGTACTGTGGGATCATGACGCAGACGCAACAAAAGTTAGCAGGTGGGCACCATGTTTTCGCGATTTCAATTAATTGCGCATGCAGCGGGAATCCAATGGTCGTGGAAACAGCGCGCGCGTTCTGGCGGCTCTCCACAGGAAGAGGGTGGAGGCAAGGTATTTGCCTGGCCAACCCTTGCCTTTCAAAGGTGTCTCATCTCTGGGGCTTCAAGAGCCTGAGTGAGCAGGTCAGGACTGTTGATGTTCCAGTTGCAGATGCTCGTGCGCACGTGCGTCTATGGGGGGTGCGCGTTCCTTTGAACGCCCACAAAATCCTCCAAGCGTGTGGCGCAGCAGACTCAGAAGCTGGAGTGCGTCACGGTGCTTCCTTTCGATCATTGTGTCGTCAGACGCCCGCCAGAACACCTATAACACCATTGCTGCTCCGAATTGGTTGCCTCAGCGAGGCATGCCACCATTTCGGGCATCAGCCGTCAGCTTCAAAGGCGGCGTGCCCACAGAACATACAGGCTGGATTCGACCACTCTAATTCGCTGCATGACCGCCAAGCGCCGACTGGCGGAGTTGATCGCGAAAGGACGGAAAAATGAATTTTGCTTCGATTTTTCTCGTAGGTGTATAGTCAGACAAATTCCCAGCAACAATTTTTGTTTTTGGGAGACATTCCTTTTGGTGTCAACTTATCTGTGATGGTAGTGAGTAGTACGAGGCACCAGTTGTGGACTTTTCAGTATCGCGAAGTTTTCAAGACTTGGATTTACAGAAGGTGGGTGGAGGCTTACACCCGAGTGGCCCGATGATTGTTGATGCCCCCCTTGATTTGGATAGTGTTTTCGTACTGCGGAGCAGCCCTACTCCATTTGACCGGCCGAGGCCACTCTACAATCGGAAGGCCTTCCCTTGGACACCGCAGCAGACAACTCCTAAGCCCAAAGTGGGCATCTGAGCAGAAGTTGGTGGTGGCAAAGCATTGTTGGCAATTGTAGGCCTTGGCTGCTGGTGGCTGCTGGATTCAACTGGCACTTGTTTAGCGAAGGAACACAATGGAACACACACACACACATATATGACATTCTGCACCTAATGCGGTCTTAGGTTCAAACATATACAAATCCAGATTACACTGAAGACTGCTCTCCACCAATGAGCCCTCCCTGTGGCGGTGCAGGTTGTAGGATTCGGCAGATGGCACTGGCTGAACTCGTCAAATATTCAATCAACAGTTCGGCGCATGTTCAGCGCTTTGGAAACGGCCTTTGTTGTGGAAAGGTGGATGGGATTTCATACATAAATAATTGCATAACATTTTGTCAGAGACCTTACCATGCAGGGCAGGGAAAACGGTGATTATGAAATATCATGAACGAGGAGGTCGTTTCAAGATTTGACGATTTTTTTGAAAACGAGGGTTTTCCATTAAACAATTTCGATTCCCATTTTGAGCGGTTGGGTGGATTTCTCCCAAATGTGTTATTTTAAGAAGAACCAGGCTCTGGCCATGGTCAACACAAATGGAGCATCTCTGTGCCATCTTCCCAATAGCGTCTGACCTCGCCACCATCGCACGTCTCAACCCCGAACAAAGGGGAACAAAGGGTGTCCGTAGGTGGTTGCAGACATTCGGGCGTGGTCGTTGAACTGATGCAGAGTGATAAATGTGTTAGTTGTCATTAGTTGTCATTTTGAGGGGAGTCACATGTTGGCTCTTTGGGACTCACGCAGGGTGTTTGGGCAAGAGGTTTTGTGTTCTTTTATGTTCTTTGGTGGCTGGGTGTTCTCTCCTGTTGAAGTAGATGGCCGCCCTCGGAGACATGTTTGTTGACAACCGACACTCAACTCGCTTGACCGTTTCAAGCATTGGTCACAGCAAAGCATCCAACACATCTAAACCACCAAATCAGGATTGTTCCCGAAGGCTGTTAAATTTCCGAATGCCAAACAACTGTAGGCAGCAGGGTGATGTAAATTTGCACTCTCAGTCCTTTGGTCTTGCAGAGGGGTTCTACTAAGAGACACAACAATATTAAAACCCTTAGGCCCTTAGCACGGATCAGCAGGGATCTATGGAACAGGCCAGGTACCACGTTCCTTTTCTTCGCCCACTAGTGATCATGCTGGAGCTGACACAGCTTTTTGGGCAGCCGCGGCAGCCTCGAACAGCCCGGTCGACGAAGCCTGTTTTAGGGGGATCAGATGTTTAAGAAACTATTTCAGACGGCATTTATCCCATCGTCCAAAATCTTTGGATCTAGACTCCAAGCGGCAGTTGACCATGAGATAGATACTCAAGTGGCTTGCTGATGCTTCCTGCTCAAGCGCTGGGGGACAACCCTGCCCGGCGGGAACTGATACTGAACTGATCGGCGAGCCGTGGGTATCATCCACTTCTACTAGCATGGAAGATATGAATGTTTTACATCAGTTGACCCCTGAAAATCTCAGCAGAAAGGACATCGTGGAAACATGGGGGGCAAAGACCAAACTCTCTAACAATCCAAGAGCTTTGGGGGTCCATGATGTTCCATGTTGAATTTCAAGAGGAACCACCAGCCAAACGCTTGGACTTCTCGGAATGGTCCTTGTTCGCAGTGTTGCTTCAACTTCGCCCCAAAAGGTTACACTGCAGCAGTCTTGTTGGCTGGCTTGGCGACCGTGTGCAACGTAGAGTCTTGCCCCGACTTGCGGCCTCCAGTTTGGACTTAGCCATGTGCTAGGCGCGGATTGAAGATCCGGGTTCAAAAAAGCATCGTACAACAATTAAAACAACTTGTTTGAATATCTCCCTGTTTGATCATATTTTGCGATGTGTTATGGCCATACATGTTCTCAAGGCTTTCATGTTTCTTTTCCTCCTGCGGGTCACTGGTTTTTGGCTGCAAGCCATATATACACGCTTTCTTGGACTCCATTAGAATGGAGCTCCCTCTTGGTTCCAAGGTCTGTGTAGCGTAGTGTCCGGGACATTTTGTTATCAGTTATCAGTCACAAGCTTTCTCAGTTGGTCATGTGAAAAGCAAGTTTGCCGGCTCGAGTGCAAGCAAAGACTGCAGCAAACTTGGGGCGATGAGCTTGGAGGCCGGACACGGTTTTTCCATGTGCCACAAGCCTCTTTCCGGGGTCGTTGGAAGGGTATGTCGGTATGAGCTGGTCCCAACCAATATGAACTGGGTGGGTTGAAGATCTCTTTGAGTATGGACCGTTGCTAAGGATGCTTCAAGGGTCTCCCTGGTTGCAGGTAAGTCCGTAAACAGACGTCTTTATGCAGTTCCACCATAATGAAACATATATTATATATATATAATATACATCATTGCCTGGCACGGGTTTTCGACACCTACCATTGGCCTACCATTGCCAAATCCAGCGTATCGCAATTTGTGTTCAAGACCATTGGAAGCAGATAGACTTTGACAATACCAAGCGGCCAAACTTTTTATCACTAACTTCTAGTACTGTTACTGTAGTATAGATTTTCCTATGGCAGGGGAGACACCCACACATTGATAGGGATTTCCGGGCATGAAGATCGCCAGAGATGACCAATAGCATGGAAGACAGGTGCAAAAGCAGTACGTCCAAGATCTATTAGCTGTATTGATATCGTGGAGGCAAATGTGATTGAAGTATATTGAAGTTCCATTTTTTTCCACGTGCAGTTCCACTCGTTTGTTCTCACAACTGAAACAGGACTGCCGTTGTTGCCGATGTGGAGAGGGCATCCAGTTGGACAAGGGCCCTATGCTTTTGTGGGAGCAGAGACCGCCACCCACTTTTGGCTTCTGGATTTGGCTGGAAGTGCGTCGCTTGGGCGGGTGAATGGAGGGCCGGCTTGGGAGTTCCTCCCTCTCTGCGAGAGAAGGAAGGGGAGGTCCCCTTCGTGGACTTCCTCGTTCCAACCTATGGCTTTGCTTCTCCTACTGGTTGTTGAATTGAGAAACGCATACATGAGACATGCCACTTTCTGCGCGGTTTGTACCGATGAGATGTGGTGTATATAGAATAAAATACATTTCTGCCAGATGATGTGAGGTTCACACGGTGACCCGGTGTGCATCACGTCATGTCATGTCGCGATGAGTCACGTTGACGTCTCCATGTGTGTTTACGGCCTGGTGCAGGTGTGGGTTTACGGCCTGGCGAGCTTTTCCTCGCGGAGTGGGAGGACACATTCCAGGACTTCGTGCCAAGCCAGAGAAGCTTCGTGGGCGCAGGCAGGCTTTATTGCAAAGGGTGTCTCTTGGCCATGCTCCAAGAAGGGTGCTTCTTTTCCCCCAAGAGTATGATAAGATGATAGGTTTGGACTATGAGGACTTCCTTTTCCTGCTTTGAACGCTTATTGCACCGCCGAACCGAGTTATGGAGGTCGCCCTCCCGAAACTCCTCGGCCAATACGTTCCTTTTTATCCTTTTTAGAAGATTCGCAGCAATGATCTCAGGCCACGATGAGTGGGGCTGGTATATGAAAAGCGGGCTTCCCCGAAAGAACTTCAAGTTGAATGCAGCTTGCGAAGAGTTGGCTCAGAGGTTCAACGTGAAGATTCTGGGGCGCAAAGCAGACCTCGGAATCCTGGCCTGAACCATTCGCTCCCGTCACTGTGGCAGGTATTGAAGGTCCCCCGGTGACGGTCTTGAGCGAGGATAGAACAAGAGGTGGGTTTGGCTTCAACAAGTTATAACGCTTGTGGCAATAGCATCCATCAACAACTGCAAGTGCCATAAGACCGCAACCTTTTCCTTCAGGGATTTGCTTCCCTAACTTGGACACTCTTCGGAAGACTGATGAACAACATCTTTTTCTCAACTTTTATCCCACATTTAGTTTTGAAGAGTCGCCTGTGACAGCCATCTCAGGAGCTCCTTTTCTCTGCACAGTGTGTGACCAGCGTTGCAATGCACAAAACTTGCAACGGTATCTTGGAGTCTAAATTTCATGCTGATTTCATGGTGATAGTAGCAGGGCTCCATTCCGGAGGGTACCTTAGCAGAGTAGCAGATAGTCGCAGGGCATATTCCTCATCAGCGGGGACTTTTTTGTGCAGCAGTAAAGAACGAGGTTTTAAAGCTTGTGCAAAGGCTGCTGCCGACACGGAAAACAGGCACGTGAATGGGGCCCATTGCAGTACCAACAAGTTCACTTCGCGAGGTTTTGCTTCATATCGGTCCATCCAGCAAAAGGGTTTCACCTGTTCCGCCTCGAGGCATCTGGAGACACACGTAGAAGCTTCGACCGTGAAGCTCGAGGGTGCCACGCAGACAGAGATGTGCTGGGAATCATGGCAAGAGCTAGTGACGCTAGTGGACGTCCAAGGGAAAGTGTGTCATGCGAGTTGTTTTGGCATATAGAATGAGTGTGCAAGTTGTATCAAGTTGTTTTAAACACCATTTGTTGATTGAAACTGCAGGTCCTGCTTCTTAATTCAGATTCTTTCACCTGGAAGAGTTGGACAGTAAACTAAATGCCTCTGTGGCAGGGATCCTTTGAAGCTTGTAAAAGAACATGAACACCGCACATGATTGTCGTAGAACAGGAAACACGGATTGGCCAACCATGCAGCGCTTGTTGCCCAGGTCGGCCAGGAGGAAGATATTTATTGTACGCCCTGTTGGGAATTTGAATCAGACCAGTGCAGGACTCAGAAGTTTTGCTATACAAAGGGGTGGTGTGTCTTCTTGCAGAACATTTGATGTGGGTGTAGCAAATTGTTTGTCTTTTTTCAACCGAATAGTCTTATAGTAGATGCCACCTACTTTCTTTTCTGACTTGGCAGGGGTCAAAGTGGGACTGACCAAAGTCTGACGCATCACCTCTAGACTCTGGATGCTTGGATGTGACTCAGGTACTATGACGATTGGCAGCCCTTCTTAGATCACATGCAGAAGGCAAGCAGCGCATTCAAATTTGGCTCACAGTGTGATCTACAGGTTGTGCTGTGGATTGAGCACGACAGGAACTGGAAGCCAGCTATCAGAGCTTCTGTGATGGCAACACTGGCAATTCTATTTGCCACATTCGCACCAACGGATCCTTCGCAAGAAACTATGTGTTGGAGGATGACAGGTTCAAGGAACAGTGGTATTTAGTTGAAAGGCCACTATATTTATATTACTGTTATATGCTAATATCATGGGAATGGCCACGATTGTTGTGAGTCTTCACAGTTTTGGTGGCTTTTTTGGCCCTGTTTGAAAAACCAAAGGAATGACTCTGTTGTAGGTGTGAACTAAGCATCCGACTGTGAAACCTAGCGAGGTCAAACCTACCAAGTCGACCTGGAGAAAATGGAGCAAACGAATGCGAAGACCAGGAAGGTGCGCCGTGTTCGACGGGGTCAGAGGCCCAATGATGCAATCCTACCGTGACTTGGATCGAAGGCCTAACGTGCCCAGACCATTCGTTGGTTGTTTTGGAAAAGCGTTTATGGGCATGTGTTGCAGACGCTTTGTGAAGACACGGAATTGAACCATATCGACCTTTATGTGTTTTTTGTTTTGTTTTGTCCTTTCTCATGTAGCATTCATGAAGTGTTTGTCCTTGTATTCTATTGTCCTCTCTCACGACCGGACAGAATGCAGAATGCAAAAGCCGTTTCCGAACTCTCAGTGTTTGTCGCGGTGAAAGGATTGGAAGTGTGTATCAGGTCCAATAGCCTGTTGGCTTGACGGTGTGCTAGTGAAGGATCTGGCAAACATATTGCCCTGGCACTACGACTATTGTGATCAACATGTTTTTCCTTGTACTTTGATAAGTTGATAAACCTCGATTATATATATTTCCTTCTCTAGTGCCTTTGTTAAGCGCAGATTCCAACAAAGTTCCCAGCGAGCAAGCCGTTTAACCACAGGTTTCAGGAACTTTATGAGGATCCCCATGACGATCTGATGGCAACTTCACTGCCCGAAGGATGCTTCGGCAGAAGGAGGCGATTATGGAAGACCTGATCGAGACTAACCATGGGCTCGATGCAAAGGCAGCGCAAAAGATATCACATCAGAGAAAGTGGTGCCTTCATCCTAGACTAGAGATGGCTCAGAGCAAGTCGATCTGTATCTTGAGGCTAGTCACTCCAGTTATCGAGAGGTACAGTGGCAAGGGTCTTAGACGTCGGCATCCGCAGTCGTTTCAAGACCGGACATGAAGACCTTGCCCCTGCAAAGACGAATGTAACTGTATTCTGCAAATAGGCCTCTTCGGCAAGGGACTTTGCCACATGGTTGCGACATGTTGTCGGGAGGATCTTGTGGTTCCAGTGACACTCGGATCAGCTGACAGGTCATGTCACTGGGGGAGGAGAATGAGAAGCTGAAGCTTCAAGTCGACGCAGCCAAGAATGAACATGTCCAGAAGATGATGTGCGCGGACCGGGGAAGGGAGGTTGCTGGGATTTCCTGTGATCTGATTTGACTAAAGGTCTCAAAGGAGTGTCTCTCTCATCGTTGATATTCAGAGTTTTCAGAATCATAGTGTTTCACACCATGCTTTTGTTGTGAAACAAAAGCTGAAAGTTGTACCTTTTGGTGTACCAAGCTGCTTGGAACCAATCTCAAAGGAGACTTGGACTTGGTCCTTTTGCTAGGAGTCCTGGCGCATGAAGGACCAGCACAAGCTGAGCGTGCGGCAAGCAATCCAGCTCAAGGATCCAGTGGCCTGGCCGAGCTCGCCGATGCTTCGAGGGTTCTCTCATCCAATGGGCTCAGTAAAGTTAGTAAAGTCAATATGGCCATCGAGGCTTCTCACTCCATCACTTTTTGGTGAATTTTATAGTAGATCCTGACTTGGACCCAGATGCATGGGTTGTTCGATCAATGCACCCTTCTCCTTGGCTTAAAAGACTGAAGACTGGTGTGGGGGGTGGCTGCAGCTGGCGTTACTATCTCAATGTTTACTCATACCATCTCAATGACTCGGAGTAAAGAAGCAACCGTTTGCTGGACACATTGCTTAAAGTCAGCAACATGACAGACATAAGTCAAAGAGACTTGTAGAGCTTCCTTATTGTTTTGCAACCAGCTAGTGGAGGAGACTGGAACTTGTGTATCTATCCAATCGTCCCATGAGTGATTTCTTGGAAGACCAGTACGAAGATCAGGTCGTTGAACAAATTCAAAGCTTGCTTCGGAGTTCATGTCCGGACAGTCTCTGCCTCAGTTGACACAAGAGCATAGGTTGGACATGGAGCAAAGTTGGGATCTTTGACCCCAATCAAAAGTGGGCATGGTTCAGGGAGTCGCACGGCAAAAGAACTGAAGGCTTTGTGCTAGAGGCCACGGTTTCATGTATTTTTTTGTTTGAGCTCCATCTTGCTTTCTTTGGCTAAAAGAATCTGTGCTCTATAGGCCGCATCGTCATGGTTGTTGTTGCCCCCAAGTTCTTTCTCTTCAAGCAAAACAGATCAGTCAAACTGAACTGCTTGCGCATAGAAGATTGCTGCCTTGGATTGCTTTGGTGTCAATGCACTGTCAAGGCTAAGTAACGTTCTTCCTTGATGGCAATATATTATATATGGCAATGATGTGCGCCAGGCCACTATGGCCCCTGCAACGTCTTGAGAACCATTGAAGTCCTGTCGGTGGAACAGATCCACAACGTGAAGCTGTGGAACAAGTATGTCTTCCAGAAGGCCGACGTGGCGACACCGGAAAAGTCGACTGACATCATGAGCAACCAATTGCTGAATCGACACCGATTGCGCAAGTAAATCAATTGCGGGAGGGGGGTATAGGGAACATACTGTAATCAGCATGTCAGTTGTTTTGTACAACTACAAGAGAGTGGACCAAGACGCCTATATATTGGCAATATATTGGGTATCAACGTGAACAGGTTTGACATCATCTGTGGTGTCGTTCAATAACTTTGCGCTCCCTACATGATCCCACATGCCAGCTCCCAGTTGGTTGACGTTAGTAGGTTCTTGGACGAACTGCTCAATAATGCTCAATAGCTTTGGCAGGAAGATATTCGAAAGGAATGTGAGGGCATGTCACGTTCGCCAAAATTGCTGATCAAGAGCGAGCTTGACCCCCTGTGGATGAAACTGGACGAAAGCATCAACGAGCCACTCGGTTTGTCTGACCAAACATTTAAGCAGTTGGCATATGCAGGATGCTGTCCATCAACATGATGTCGAGTTTGGGCCACCTGATCATAGGGCTTGCACGCACATCAACCGTTTTATACTTCTTTTTGCCAAGGATCGTGTGCTTGCACGGCACCACAATGGATAAAGTCGATCCTATCACAACTTATGGCTTCGACCCGCGATTTGCGAACACAAGCGGGCTCTATGGTCAAGGTGTGTATTTTACGGATCAAAGCTGCAAAAGTTCCTGGGCAAGGAAGTGGCGGCACAGGAGAAACAACACAGGGCGCTTTTTGCTGGCAAATTTGCACGGAGATAGCTTCCACTTTTGACCCGGCCTTTGCCCGTTTAGAGATTACACAAGCAACTTGTCAGTCACGACACAGATCTAGCAAGCACGACGCAGTGATGAGGTGTGACTTTGGGCGGTTGGGAAAGCATGTGTCATTCTTGCAACTGTTCCTATGATCTGTTCGAACGACGTCCATGATCACTGAACGGGTTCAAGACGATGTGCCCAACTGAGATCCGAGAGATGATTCTGTGCTTGGTTTGTTGAGGCTTCAAATATTCTGGGGCTCCCAGTGGCGGCTTGGGATGCTTCATCTTGAGCCGCGTTGTGCTGGGCTACCCCCATTTTGCAGAGGGCGCCATGAAGCATTTGGATTGCACATTTAGCAGTTGTGGAGTCTGTTTGTGGGGGGTCTCATAAACACATATATATATATATAATGAATAATGATATATATATATATACATGCACAGGTTCATGCATGACACACGAAGGCAAGGATCCCTGCTGTTACATGTAGATCATGATACGTGATAAAGTATATGTTTCTGTGCGCGTGTGTCAAAATCCAGTCCCCTCTCTGGAGATGCCAGCCTACCATGATGTCGTGTTGGGAGCTTGACTGCGCAACCTATATGGTTTTCTTCCTTCAAAGCACAGAATTTAAATTCTTTCTGGGACGCCCAGTCAAAACACGGTCAAAGCGGGTTAAGCTAGCTTCCTCGTAGATCGGACCGATGGTTTGATTGGCCAAGGCAGGTGAAGGTAGAACCCGCTCGTGATGAGAGCGATCCTACAAAAGGAGCTGGGCAGTCTTGCAGGGAAAAGGTCCGAGCTGGAAGAAGTAGGATTTTCATCTATCGAAAAGCCCAAACCTTGGTGGTCCCCACTGGGGGCCAAAAGGGGGTTCCTGGAGACCTACACTACAGAGCACGACTGGCGTTCTTCACATCTGTGCTCAACCCATTTATTAGTAGCATTGGAGGCCGGAATGAGAGTTTAACTTCGGTGTATCCTTCAACCTGAGATGGGATTTACCTACAGTATCCGACGATTTTTTGCTGGTTTCCTCACCTCTCCATTTTCCAGACTCACCAGTAACACCTCCAGGACGTTGCAATAGTGTCGTGGTTAAGCCCGGCATCAAGAATGGCGCGCAACATGGAGGCCGCTCCTCAGCCGGAGTCGAGGACTCCGAAAGATCGGACCATCCGATCGGCGGACTCGAGGACTCCGAACGGGACTCGTGGAGCAAGCGATGGAACTGGCAAATGTCATGTCCAATCCATAACCCCTGTCAGTCAAAGATGAGGTTCCTTAGTAAGCTTGAGATCACATTTTTCATGAACCGCTGGGTGACAACGACTCCATTCTGCCAAGCTGCGTCAGGTACCGCAACACAGGAAGCTTGGCTGAACATGTTCTGAACAGGTCCTCATGCGCACGTGCTTTCCATGTGCGGTGGAATTTTCGACCTATTTGATTATCTCAACCAGGGGGAATTGACAAGCCTCAATCAGCTGAGAACTCAATTCTGTTGAGATAAGCATCCTGTGGTTAGTAGACTCAGTAGACAAGTGTTATACATGTTTGTTTGCACCGTAGTGCACGATCAGGCCAACTGTAGGAACATCAGCAGTGCAGCGTCTTTTGGGGGCATTCTCGCGAAGTGTAAGCGATCTTTTGTATCTCAGTTTCAATCATCTCTCAACCTTCGCAACCGCAATCTCAAGGTGGGGATTGTCCATGTCCGCATAGATTCCTGTCTTTCACTGTTCTATCAGACAATAACAAGCCATCACAAAAAGATAGGGCAATCAAAAAACCTTCAGGTGAAGCTCTCAAAAAAACCTTCAGGCGAAGCTTCCACCAACTGAGGTGCACAACGAGTTTGTGCTCTTCAACGGGCTCCAAGCCTATCCAGAGATGGTCATTTGCTTCAAGACTACCCAGTGAATCGTCACGGCAGATCAACTGAGAGGGCTGTTTCGGGCACTAAGGACACGCACCACTCATTTTGGTCAGCGCACAGGGAAACTGAGCAACACGAATCCTAGTAGCAAAGCGACATGGCCTCCCAAAGCCTCTGGGGCATGTCGGAGTATTTCACCATCTTTCACCTGTTCATTCATGTATTCGTTGCTTAGCAGTTTTGCATGCCAATGTGTGCTAGGCACATGAAGTGGCTGGGTCCATCATCACTGCCCATGCCGGGTGCACAAAGGCCTTGATTGTGTTTTCTCTTCCATGTGGGGGAGCCTGGTTGCTGGTTGTTTCGGGTGGCCAAGATAGCAAGGTAACCTGCTGAAATTCATAGCCATTGAAGCCTGATCGGCTTGATTCTGTGGCCGGATTTTTCGTCCCAGTTGTTCAACTTACTGTAAGCATATTTAGCAACGGTATGCAACGGTGCCCTTGCAAAGGCAAAGCCCTTGATTTGTTTTCTGAATCTCAGCAGATCATATTCAGCAAACAGCTGTGAGGAATTGGCCAGTGGAGAGAGAACGAGAATTGGCAGGAAAGATCGCTCTCCGTTGTGCATTGTTACGTAATCCAATATCTATTTCCATCATAAGGGTTTGATTTCAGATCCGCAACATTGTTCTTTGCTTGCTTCGTTGCATTTGGAGGGTGCATTTGTGCCGTGTTGTTTGAGGGTTGCTCGAGTCAGGGTGAACACTGGGTAGATCTTCTTCAAGCAAAGGCCGTGCTGATTCATTTTTGCCAGAGACAGCCAGACTCAATGCCGTTCCGGGGGATCGCAGCAGCCTCCTAGGGTTGAATATTACTGGCTGGATATTTGGTATACCTGACACGAGCGGTCTGGATTTGAACTGAGCTGATGAAGCTTTCAACAGCCATCGTGCTCAGAGGCTTCGGGTTTTGCTTTATCCAAGTGTCCGAGAACGGTGACAGAGCATGAAGTTCGGTAATGAAACACAGAAGAGGTTTGGAGCAACTTCTCCCATGTTTCCGGTGTGTAGAGCTCAAAGAAAGGATTTGATGGGAGTTGATGAAGCCCACAAACTGGACCACATTCCTCCCAGGGGCCATTCGCTTGGTTGTGGAGCTTCATCGTGTGCGAAACTTATGGTCGTGATCAAATCTGGTTTCACACCTTGGACAGAGCTGGCTTTGACAGGTAGGGATACTTCAATGGATGAAGTTGACAGCTCAACCAGTCTTAGACGGATGCAGAAGTTGCTTTGTTCATATTTTCGCAGGCATGTGCCATGTGCTCACATAGCTGCAATCCGACGCAGGAATCATGTGAAAACGTTTGTGCTGGGTAGTAGACTCCGATCCGTTCTCGAGTCGTTGGAGAGTGAAATCTCTTGAACATAGCGCATGAGTGATGCACGGTGACCAGCAAGCAGGCTGGATGACTGCGCCAAGTCGCTTGCAATAAAACATAGATTGGCGCTATAAAAGACCTCCAAACCACTACTGGAAATTCTCCACAGATTCAAACGGAGTTCCATTCCCAAAAGTATGGGAGGAGGAGCACCGTAGCAGACAGACTGACACGTCGCAAGTGGCACATATAGACTTGACTAGATGCATCTCAACGATCTCTCAGTCATTCACTGTTCCCAGTCCGCGAGTCCATGTTTAATGTCTGCCTTGCCTGCATGCGGATGCCCAGGATTATGCTTAGTCCGGCAAAGAGGCGAGCGAGGAAGAATGCAGTAGGGCAGTAGAAGCCAGCTTGATTGAACAAGTACGGTGGTCCAGCCCCTGGAGCCATCCAAAAAGCTGTTTTCGACACTGATAGGTCAACCAATTCCAGGAAGACGAAGTAGAAGACTGCAGAATCCATAGTTTTGGCACTTCTTTGTAGACGCATAGTATAAGATATCAACAAGTACTGTGCTTGTTGAGGTGATACTTGATGCTAAAGGACCTCCTTGGGCCTCTGTGAAAGACTCCTGCGAGTCTTCTAAAAGATACACCCTGACACACCCAATGGGTTTCGTTTGACTCTACCATGCGGACCCTTCCTTTCCACAGTTTACCAGAGACTTGATTCAGAGCCCGAACATCCACCCAGCTGGCCAAGATATTGTTGACATCTAGTTGACCTGTCAGTCCTTCAATGCCACGGAATTCTGAGACCATGTTTGACCCTTTTGGGCCATGGTGTAGATGGGGTTTGTCCTTGATCCGGACCCTGTGGAATATTGGGAGCACTGCAAGGAGTCATTCCTGCCCTCGAGCCAGACCGATTTAAAGTTATTTGACAACATGTTAGCTTGAAGCAAGGTCTCGAACTGGATTGTGGCATGGATTTCTCAACACGTCTGAGCCACCCTGGAACCCGGCAGATGGGAAGGATGTACATCCATCCCACACCAGCGACTCACTATCAACCAAAGTCAAGAGTCGTCCCATCCAAAGTTGTGCTATACTTGTAACACAAGATTTGTCAAGCTGCTGGAGTGAGAAAGAATTGGCAAATTAACAAATGAACGAGAAACTGAATTGCGTTGAGCAACCAATGCTCGACAAACAACGTGAGGCTTGTTGGTGATTCACACCTCGGAGTCCATCATGATGATTCACACGATGGGTTCTTCATCAACCAATGGCAGCAATCAATCCAACAATGCGGGCATACGATCTATCTCGGTATATGTGGACGGTATACTCTCCCGGGACCAACTGTATGTTTTCGGGTATCTCCCGCAGACCAAGAACGACATCGACCGCAAACCCTTTTTGCACCTTCCACAGTAGTCGTATGTTTCCGGCTTTCACGGGAGTTTTCTAGAAGCTACTGGAGCAGCAGCTGCTTGACAAAGAACATAAATTGAGGATATCCATACACCTCATTAGACAGTACGTTTTGACAGTGACCTTGTTTGTATATATATATATATTATATATTCATATAAAGGTTCTATATGTTTCCACTATGTCACTGTGTGTTACAACCTCGAGGTTAGAAGACATAATCACTTGTGCTGCTCCAATGCTGACCCTTTCCCAAGAAGTATGAAGACCGAACAGGTCAAACTTCGCAGTATATCAGCTCGAGTATCATGACCCCCCAAAACAATTTGAGAGACTCCTTCACTGGCTGGCTTGCCTGGAAAAATCTTCTGTCGGACGAACAGGATGTCCTATGATGACCAGATTTGCCACATGAAAGGTCGTTGAATCCTTGCATCAGGGCTTTCTCGTCTTAGTGGTCGGCGCGTCCACCGTCCAAGCCTTCCAACCGCCTCTGGAAGTTAGTGAAGATGAGCCGCAGCGAGGGGCTGGGTGCTTTAGCCAAGCAGATCGCAAGGTCAACCAACGCTGGGCTGGATGTTCTATTTTGTCGTTTGGTGTGGAGTTGACTAGTTGAGTTCTTCAGGCCGGTTGGCCAGCCAGGGTAGAGTGGTTTTGTTGAGGATGGACATCATTAGGAAGCTTAGCATATCTACACCAGAACTCCGTAGAATGTACCAAGTGATAGAAACAAGTTCTCTAAGAAGAAGCAAGCATGACGGTCGATGTAAATCTGGCAAACCAGTCGCAAGTGGCCTACATCCAAGTGAGCTTGGACACCGCCAGGAAGATGTCTAAGATCCTGCTGGCATTGCTAGGCAGCCGGGACTGTGACCGGACCTGCGCGGTGCTGAGCTTCGACAGGTCGAGACATGGCGAGTCACACAGCGTCCATCGTGTTTGCTGCGACACTGGTAAGAGCTTTCCATGACGCAAGCTCGTTGATTGATTGTTTTCATGTCTTCAGAAACCAATTTGGACCTACTAGAGTTACTCTAGACTTAGCAATTTGTAGGTCATCAAACCTTCTATCTAAGACTCCAAGACCAAACACATCGCTGGACATGGACGGACCGTCCCCATTTGCTCTGAGAAGACCCGAGATTCTTCGACCAGCGTGACCAGGCCTGGCGACGGGATCACTGAGCGTCGACGAAGGCAGGAGACGTTCGGAACGCGTGGCTGGTGTGGCTCGCTCCGAGGGGAGGCGCACACACACACACAATGGTCACAAATGATGTAAAACTGATGAAGTAGATTCGAATGATCCAATCGAATGGTCAAACAGATCCTAAGTTTTAAGTATGTTCTGATGATCATCTAAGACATGCTTGAGACTTGTGCTAACCCACTTATATATTAGCATGAGCGCGGCTTTAGAGTATACAATATATAGACGCTCAACAGCAAGGGTTTCATACATCGTTCAATCTGTCAGTCCATGTTTTGGGGTGAGAAGGGAGGGGATATTTCTGTACACTTGTGAGCTATCGCTCTATGAGGACGAACCAACTCCCAGACCAAGCCACCAACCACAAACTGGAGATCAGGGATTGTTGTTGCTTGTTTGATTGTTCCCATTCTGCCAGAGGGATTCAGGATGAACATAGTAAACATGGCCGGAATCCGCAAATCATCAGTATCACCTGTTGGTTGTTTGATTAAACGGAGCCTCACAACACAGAACGATTTGGTTTGTTTGAAAGCGGCCAGAACCTGGAGCCATTCTGCGTCACTAGGACCAAGGTGTGTTAGCTACTGAGGAATCTTGGATTCATAGTTGGTACCAATCTTTTTGTTAAAGAGATTCCAGTATACTCAGCCCAATTATATTTTACTCATCATCCTCATCAATGTCGCCTCAAGCAATTCTTCCAGTATACCCTTCCTCCAACAAGCACGGAATCGGACACATGCAGTGGACAATGGCCTCCTTGGCTTTCACAAACAGGTTTTGATGTGTTTTTTTGAATGTTTTTTTCCTCTTCAACACCATTGTTGTTGTATGGAGAGTAGGTGGATGTAGGTGGCATCTCTTCTCGGTGCCAACGGAGATTTGGCATGATTCGACCATTGCATTGACTGGATGGAGGGGGGGCCCTAGCCGCTCGGCTCAGCCATTCCAATTTCTGCCACCGAACCGGAGGCCGCGGAGGCCGCAATGGCTGGACCGCTCAGCTGCACCGGCTGGACCTGGAGACCTCGGTTTCCGCCTGCTTGCTGCAGACGGCGGCACACCGAGAGGCGCGAGGTCCGGAAAGAACGCGTGGTGGAAGGGGCGGAGGAGGACGGGGCGAACTGCACTGTCGGTGTTTGAAGATTCAGATGGTGAGATTCGTTAGGTTCAATTGATGCTTACCATTGAGAAGGATGTCAGTGCATTGTGGTTTATGTACAACTCATTGACACGATATGTGGTGTGAGTCCGATGCCACAAGGATTGGTCGGCAGGCCAAAAGATCTGAATTTGGGGCCTTGCACCACAATCCACTTGGGGAGGTGTTGCATGATCCGGCAAACTGTTTCGACGGAGAGCGTATCTATAGATCCGTAGAAGCAATCAAATGGAACTTAGTCAGTTGTTCGGTGTTTATTCACATCAAACATCAAGGATCTACTTCCTAAGATATTAAGTGCTATTACTAAGGTTGTTCGGAAGCCTCGGGTCAACGAGCTACCCTAGCAGCACAACTTTTTGCTTGGCTTCACCGAAGGCCTCAACCATTTAGTAACCCCAGGACCCACAGCCTCTATCGAAGTAGCTGCCTACAGGAAACCGACCAGTTGCTCGCCCTGATAGTTGGTTGATTATTTGATTGCACATATTGAGCTTACACTAGATGAAGAAGATGAGGCTCTACGTCGGAACCAAGTGACTGCAGACTTTGATAAGGCCCACTTCCAGATGTTTGATGCGTGAAGACAGCTATGGTAGGTGGGTAGACGTCAAAGCCCTGGGACCCTAGTTGACCTCTACACACGCAGACTTCCGCAACACGTCCGGCGCCACCCAACGACCCTTCCCTGAAACGGGGGTAGCGGGGTGTGACCGTCATTGACCCCTATAATTGAACAACACATACCAGGAATTGCTCGCCTATCATGATTTTCAGGGTCCAGCTATTGACCCACCCGTACAGGGCATCGTGAATCTCCACTCTTGGCCGCACGAGGCGGCGAACGTCAGCGAAGCTTTCCGTCTTCGCAGGCAGGGTGCTAACAAGTAGTAAACAGTGGTTATGGAGGTGAAGTGGATGAGCAGCTTAGTCGGATTAGTATTGGTTAGTACTAACATTCCTGGACCAAGCAGCTCTTCTCCCGCCGTGGTTGCCAGGACCGATGTGGAGCTCCGCTTGAACAACAGCCGTTTGAAGACGGAGTCCACCTCCCAGACCGGGAAGTCGTTCGAGGCCGAGGGAGGGATGGACCCCCTCGGTCCATCGTCAGACTCGGACTCCGTGGACGGGATTGGAAGAGTCACTGGAAGATCAAAGGGCTTGGATAGGCTTTGGGGATTTTTGTCCATTTGTGAGAATCTATGGGAGTCAAGGTACATAAATGTCGACTTTTGATGATTCAAGCCCGATATGGGAGAGATAAAGTTGATATAAAGCGTTGTAAAACCATTTTGGTCACTGGGCTTTATGCATCAAACGTCTAGCTACTATGCAGAGTGGTCATTTTGGAGAGATCTTCGTCACCTGTGCACATCCGATGGCCTTCCGTGGATTGGAACAGACCCGGCAGACATTGGTCTAGGTGGGTGACGCGAGTGGTGACGCTCCATGGTTTTTCCATGGTTTTCACGTCAATGGCATCGAGCTGACCACGGATGCGGCCCATGCGACCATCATGTGGGTCTAAAGCGGCGTGTTTGTGCAGCTCTGGCTTCCTGATATCCACATTCCCGCGGTCTACTACCTCAGTGGTGGAAACCTTGGTTTGACTCTCCAGTTCTTCGAGGCCAGTGAGCACTTGTTTCTGCACTGTACAAATTCTTTCTCTCTCACGCAAGTATAACCTGGCAATGTGTGAAAATGACGGGCTTTAAAACATAGAAGATTTAAGCAGTTCGATGAGCGGAGCTTGATGAAACTATAGAGAGGTCTTGACGCAGTTCGTGGCACTGAAACCCCTATGGCCTTTTCTTGCCGCATCCGGTCACCTTTTACCCTCTCTATATACAATTACTGCACAATATTACTTGCTTCCTTTCCGTCATGTCTAATTTGTGAAGTTGTGTTTTTATACGTTGATCTTGCTTCTCATGATTCCATGGGGTTCTATTAAGCAGATCCCTTTTACATGCCTGGGCATGCACGTGCATGCATCTAAATTTGCGCTTATGACACCCCTACTTTTCCCAATGTCCATCAACCCTAACCATTCACACTCAGCTTACACAGCGTCTTTGAGTAAAGATGGTTAGCCATCAAAAACAACGAAACTACCACAACACCGATCCCTGTTGTCAATCTACAACCATAGAACCAATGTAGCTACTTCGGGCCATCGATCCTCAAAAACACATAGGATGCATTACAAAAAATAACAAGCTTTTACTGACCTGGAACCACCGCCAGTTTTTCAAGCGTTCTTATTGACTATAGTGCCCATTGTAAGACCGGCGGAAGGAACTCCCAATAGAGTTTCTTTTTGGCGTCCATATCACTCCTCTACTAAACTTAAACACTAGTCAGATTCTATATACGAAGTCTTTGTTTCTTCGGCTTTGCATTCCAAGGTTGACGGAGCTCACCGAGCAGCTCGTTGAGGCACACTGGTCCAGGCGCACAGGGCGCTTTCCGTGTGGCCCGGGGAGATGACGGGATTGGATCCACATCAATTTCTTTGACGCCTCGTTTGATCATGTTGGACCCTGTGTTCGTTGAAAAAAGGGTCTTCCAACAAAGACCGCATATTATTACACATCCTAGACTTCAACATAACGAGACCTGCTTTCAACCCTTTTGCAAGGCATACAAATAACTTTAAGGCATTATGGATAATTTGGGTGTGACAAATCCGTATCAAGGGCGTATGGGTATGTTTGGCCCCACAACGCAGACATTGAGTAATTACCGTTAAAGACAAGCTGTTCCAACACAATTTGATCCTTTTTTCGAAGTCGAAGCCCTTCTGAGATCGCCCAACATTTGCAGTCAGGGTGGGTCATTTCTCCTCAGCCCTAGCTGCATTTTATCATCATGCTTCACGCTTTCAGAGTCTATGCTACGTAATTTTAGGCCTTTAAATGGAGTGCTGTTTTTGTTTAATATCCAGTGCCACATTAATATAACTTAATATGCCATTTGGATCCATTTTGCTTTGTTGTCCCTTCACATTGCCGGGTGGTCGCCTCGTGGTGTAGATACACCCTCCCTCCAATCATGGAAGTGGAAAACGGCCTAATAGAGGAAAACGGCCTACTATGGGCAGAACTTGTCAGTTGCCTTTACGATCTTATCAGGCACACACTTGCCTATGTGGCATGATACTAGCTACTAAAACTCAGGGACCAATCTTCTATGATTTAAATTCTCCTCAGGCTATCCTGATTGCACCCGACCAAATAGATCCCTTCTTCGGCAAGCCCATGCTTTTTGCCAAATAGTGCACTTTCTCACCACGATGACAGAGACTGCAATCATCCCACACATGCTGCAACGAATGCGATGAGTCCTTTACATCTTGGTCTTTCGAACGGACATTATGCACTTTTGGGGACTTTCTCGTCGGCCGGAATTCCCACACTCTCTGCGAGTTCCTGAGTTCTTCAAATAACATGTGATGCTTTCTGTTCAATCTCAACTGCCAACATTAATCCATCCACATCGGATCACTAGATTCATTTCGGTCCTCCGTATATGCATTTTCATGGAATTCTCGCTCAAAGGCGTGCCTTTTCAGCTTTGTTATTGTTCATTGTTTGAACTAATGGTGTCTAAAAAAGACTCTTGACTCAAGGACACCGTTTTTGCCTGTTTGTGAATGGCCACGTGTTCTTGAACGCCTTGTGTTCTTAGACCATAGGGGTAGTGTCACTCTATCCTCGTGGGTCATAGACCATAGGGCCATAGGGGTTGTTTTCTTGATTTGGTCTACATCTCACTGCTTGTAGTGCTTCCTATTGTCATTTGTCGGTCACCCACCCGGTTTTCAGAGATAGTGTATTGGATCATGTCCCATGCCATGGTTTTAGAGGGCTCCGCTTCCACGTTTGGATGGAGATCTTCCCACTGATACTGAAAAAAGGGTCTCATACTGGGTTCTCACGGGAAATAGATTGAACATGATGGAAATAGGTGCACAAGGTGTCAATCCTGAAGGGGAGCGTGGTCGTTTCCTCATGAGTTTTGACTCCGTGTCAGGTCTGTTTTTGGGCTCCGCTTTTCGCCCCGTTTGGTCAGAGTCTTCGACTTGACTGGAGTCCACATCCTGGAGCCATCTCTGAACGCTTCAGGCATGAACTTCACATGGACTTTAGGCTGGGTTGGATGGGTTGGATGGAATTGTACTGCCCAGGTACCATGACCAAGATACAACATCATCCACTTTGCCACAACATATGGAACAAATACTGGATCCAAAGCAAGCACGAGGTGATGGGTTTCAATTTGCAGCCTTTGGAGGTCCCGACGGCTGGAAGCATGAAGCCTTGCAGCTTTTTTATGCCGTAAACTAGGAAGACATGTATCAAATGTGTGGAACCCCCTATAGACCTTGTAAGGAGAAGATTTGGACACCCTTTGCTGGGACTTTTCTCCTCCACTTTTACATCCGGTGACAGATGTCTCCCCTGGGTTTAGCCCAAGTTCCAACCCTTTTTTGAGTACCGGAATCACGTGGCTGATCCAGAAGCCATGGGTAGCATGACCGCGGATGTTTGATCACCGGGTGTTTCACACCGATCTGCAGGGGGGGCCAGAGGTAGGAAGGTATAGGGCTTGGATTGATTTCAGTGGGGATTCTATACCTTCCCATAAGGATAGTAGGGCTATGCCAGGGGGATTTCAGTGGTATAGTGGTTTACAGGGCCTATACTTGGCACGTTTTCCGAACTGGTTTGCAGATTCTTCACATGGCGGTTGGTCAAAACCCGGATACTTCACTCATGTGTGTGGTATCGGGTATGAAGGGGGTGAACTATATTCGGACCTAAGCACACGGCAAAAGACGACGAACACTCCGCATTTGATTATGACAAGAAACATGATCGAACAATTCACTGCATGGTAAAGGATCGTCCAATTCACCTCATTTGGACAAGGCTTTGGTCTTCGAGCGCATGGTTTTCCTGTACGCTTTGCGTTTGTTGACCTACCTCCTTCCAGGTGACCGGACGTTTCCGACGCGTGACCGGAGACCGACGGACCCTCCAACGACGGACCCGACGTCCAACGTCATCACGGGCGACCGGATCGCCGCTGCATGGGCCGCACGCGATCTCCGTCGTGGGGAAGCCAGGAAGCCACTGTGGCTGACGCTTCTAGCTGGGATCTCAGGACCAACTGTTGGGGGTTCTCCTGGCAGTTTGCGTGGGAGTTATTTTTCGCGCTGGAGGAAGAACGTCCGGATACCATCCGAAGCAGAGTTGCATTGAATGATATTGAGGGCAGTTTTTTTTCTGGCAAGCGGCGATGTTTTAAGCTTTTCGGTCGGTGAGCAGGCTTGGAGTTTTCAACAAGCTTTTGAGTGAAGCAACAGCTAGAGAACCGTCGGTATAGCTTAGAACCCTGGCACAAGCAGACCTTTGGCGCGAGCAAGCGGGATATGCATTTGCATTTCAGGGACTACATTCTATATGTATAATACAGTAGGTCATAGGATGTCATAGGCATCTTTTGCTCCACAGAGACAGCGATTCCTAGTGACACTGATCAACTCCTGATCACAGAGACAGCGAATGACAAACGATACACCTACCTGCGGTTCAAGGTGTTTATGTATAGATGATAGATGATCCATTATCCATCAACTCAGCTTACAGGAAGGTGTTGGGGGCCTGCGGGTGGGGTTTTGCGGATACTGGGGGTTTTGAGGCTTGGTTGCTGGTCTTACGGCGCTTGTGCATGATGTGTCATGTTTGTACGTGACGAACGTTTGTGCGGTTGCTCCCTGCAGCAAGTTTACTCATTTCTTTGCTTATGTTGCCTCTCTGCTGCCTGGTTCAAGACATGTCTCCTTCATTCCACTAAGGATGGCAAGACACCCCGCAAAGAGGTTCCTTGATGTGCACCCCTCGGGTGAGGTTCGCCTGGTCCTTTGGAGATGTCCGTTCGAGGTCACTGCCATTCTCCTGCTTGGCTATTTGGTGATATACTTCATTCACCTGGTAGCCCCTCAGCCGCATCAGTCGCTGGAGAATTGGGC
This sequence comes from Durusdinium trenchii, assembly GCA_963970005.1. Taxonomy (NCBI): domain Eukaryota; class Dinophyceae; order Suessiales; family Symbiodiniaceae; genus Durusdinium; species Durusdinium trenchii. Next base: position 256,735 of record CAXAMN010024917.1, read on the forward strand.
AAGCACAACAAATGTTGTTGTGCTGAAGATTGAACATGCTGAGCCAAATTCAGAGATCCATCCTGCTCACAGATGTTCTCTTCTTTATTTGCCTCGTAGCTGCACAGCTGGAATTCAACTTGTGGACAATTCTTCCGATATGAACTGCACATATCCTGTTCAGATGCCCAAAGGGTGTCACATTTCATTTGCACATGTTTGTCACATCGAACAGAAGATCAACGCTGAAAGATGATTGGGTTGTGTGGACATGGTTAAATTCGCCAAATCCGTGAGGAGCTGACGCTAAGCCCTGTGCTTTTTGGGGGACTAGTGTTTTGGTGTCAAGCAATTTTGATCAACTTGATCAACTTGCAACTCACAGACGCAGTGGTTGACTTCACATCCCACCACCAACTGGATCAGATGTCCGCAACAGTAAAATGTCAGATGTCCTCAATGTGAGGCAACCCATCTTTATACGGTTGTAAGCTGCTATATATCCGGGATCATCCAGTTGGTCAACCACTTCCGGAGGCGTTCTTCAGCCACCGCAACTCGGTGCGCGTGGCCAACCGGCGCCGGCCGAGTTGGGAAGGTGAGGATCCTCCGTGAAATCGGGAGGGCGGCCCGTGGAGTTCCCCAAGACGGTGAGGTGGGGGGCCTGGGTCAAAAAGCAGTTTAGTAGTTGAAGAAGCACATTGATATGAAGGATTTGGGTTTAAGAGGTTTTAAGCTTTTTGATTGGATCTAGACTCTGCTATTAGCGGCACTGTACTCTTCTTAGCTTTCATCACACGGGAAGACACTTGTCCTTTACTCACTGGTTTTGTTTCACTTCCCGTGTTGGTTGAAGAGAGAGAGTATCACCCACTTAGAAGCAAGTCTGAGCAAGCCCAATGCGTCCAAGAACCAGTTCAACCAGAGACCGGTGCTACAGTAACGCACCAGTTTAAACCAGTGCTGTGTCCACGAAGGAGCTGGAAGCTCAACCCCCCCCCGCCCCTCCAAAACCAAAACAGGTGTGAAAAGCCAGGCGTGCAGAAAACCCGGCCGTGGAAAACGGTGAACAGTGAACATTTGGTCCCGACAGTTAGGAGGTCAAAATGTGTCCATCGCGCAATCCTCACCTCTCGCAATCGCGCAATCCACAACCCCCTCAGACTTTTGAGCCAGATGGGGCTCTTGACCTACTCCTATTTACCTAACGTACGAGTGTAACTTGCTGCATGGGAACGGGCCAACCAGCCATCTGCCTGCCTCGAAGCCCTTCGGGTGAGTCACACCGAACCGGGCGCTTTCGCTTTTGCACACCGCGAACCGCCTCGCAGCACCTGAGCCGGTGCCGAAGTTCGAAGACTACAACGAGGAGGTCATCAAGCTGAGGCGAAGCTTGGTCTGGGCTATATGACCTGCGGTGTATATAGTGTTCCCCGAAATAGATAGTGGCACGGTGTCCAATACATTTTTAAGTGGGGATCCGCTTTTCTATCTACTATGGGGTCGAAAAAACACGGAGTTGCCAATGCAGGAGCTAGGTTTGGCTGGTATTTCACTGCCCCTGTCATATCTATCGATAGTCTCCGAACATGAGATGTACCATCCACATGAGACGTATCAGTGGAAGTGGAAGATGGCTCTTCAAACTTCAAACAACAGTTACAGTTTGGCTTGCAAAATGATCTTTTCCCGCTTGCAGCTAAAACCTTCCGCAGTGTAGTTTGTCATGGATTCTTTTTTACCAACCCTGGGACCCTCGGTCTTGGTTTGTCCCCTAGTCTGATCCTCTTGCTCTGCTTGCCAAAAACTCCAAACACTTATGAGCCTTTGCTTTGGATGCCAATGTTCTCAGTTTTGGAGTTTGGTGAAAGTGTGAAACGGATGATGAAGTCCGTTGGATGGCGTTTCAATAACCTAATATCCAAAAAGAACTTATATATCCTTCACAAAAAGTGGTCCGTAAGGGATGCATACCAAGTGAGCGATCTACTGCTGATAATATACAATTTATTGTGATCAATAAGCATGACATGTTTTGATCCCGACTCTCCATCCTTTTCCTTTTCGCCGTGTCTGCTGCGGAGCCGACGATCGGAGCTAAAAGAAACGGTTTGCAGGTTCTGTTTGGGCTTGCGGCGCAAGACGGCGCAGAAGCTCAGATGGGATGGGCGGTTTCGATTCGTGGGCAGAGTTTGGAGGGGAACCTGCGCGGTAGATGAACGTTGAACATCTTAGAAAGGCATGATGGGTGATTCAGAAGACTGGAGTCAGGTTTAGACGTGGATGTGGATGTTCCTTGTGAAAGATGCAGCAAGAGATTTTTTTAACCATGTGGCTCGGCCTGGACCTGGACGAGAGCAAACCTGAGCAGCGATTGGCTGTTGTATGGCTGGGAAAGAGTCCATTTGCGGACACTTTTACAGTGGGATATATAAATACGTTAGTCATGCAATCCACATCCTCCACATGTTGCTTGCTGAAGAAGCCGGTCTGCCAATCAGACTCACTCACTACAGGAGGAGGAGTGTTGGATTTGTTACAGTAGGTTAGGTTGGTTATGTAAAGAAGTGTTGCATCCGTCTTAGTTTTCCTCAGGTGCATCGACTCATCATTTTGTTGATCCTCATCACCGCCAGTCGGGGTCCTGAGCGAAGTCGGCTTTGGTGACCATCGACCCGTTCTTTCAACCATGCGGATCCTGTTCGGCCAGAGGTGGCGATTCACCTCGTGTTCAAGACCAGCTAGTGTCAAGACTAATTAGCAAGACGGGTATTTCCTTGATTTGAACGTTCTAGATCGTCACTAGTGACTCGTGACCAACAGTGTTGTAGTTTGGAGATGTCTTGGACATTCTTGGACATGGCAGAACATGTAAGAACGCACTTTGATTTGGCTCGATCGCCACCTGACAATTCCCACTTCAGAAAGTTCATCGTCATGAAACCCGGTAGCTAGTTGCCTTGAACAAGAACTATTTACATTGTCAAAATTGTCACTTTTCAAAATCGTATTTGTCTATGCCACATGGCCGTGCGTCAAACTCCTGTACCAAGAAAATGGACCGAATAGTTGAATGATTTATTTTTGGGAAGATCATGTGTTTCATGACTTCGGTTTTACAGTAGTATTTGCTGAACTTTGATCTATATACCGTTCCGCAAGATGTTGACTTGCTCTGATGTTTGACATAGATGGACCCCATGCATGCAAGACCCATGCAGTAATAAAAAAGATAGAAACGATTTGCGAGTCCCAGGTGGTAGCTACTTCGCGTCCCAGGGCTACTTCAAACCTTTGGAAGAGAAGCTGCTTGGTGTGAAGTGAAGGCAACGACGTGATTGTGAAGTCACTCCCGTGGCGGGGGCAAGGAGTAATTTGTTTTAGTAATTACGTTGACCGCAAGGACACCGGGAACAACGACCATGCAATGAATGTTATAAGTTGACTATATAAATATTGTAGTTGTCGATATTTTTTGGGCTCGCTTTGTTCCTTGGTATCCATGCCTGATATTTTTGGTCCTGCATGTCGATTTTAAGGTTTGAAAGGGGGAATACTAGTTTGTTCGATTGTAAAGTCCTTGTTTGAAGGTTTGTCTCATACTGGCTCTTCGCCGAAAATGAGCGACGTTTCGTCGCGGAGTATGCCGCTGCACGCTTAGAGGGGACGAACGTGCCCAAATGAAGTGGTCGAACGGTACCTGGTCCAGGGCAGGGGTTTGGAGAAGCTGTTGCCCCATGCATACTTTAGCTCTCGAAAGTGTGCATGGGCCCACGATTTTACACATGCCAAATGACGTACCAGTTGCCAGAACGTCGGCCTAAGGGTCCACATCCAGCTTTCATATTGAACAGAGCTGACCACCTTCATTCCAGCTGAGAGTCCGATGAAGTGTGATTTCGTCCCTCGTGATATACCGTATATATATATATGATGGATGGAGCGGACTTCCTCGATGTCGACTTTGCTTCAGATCATTTGGGTGAAGTGACTCACATTTTCAGGACCGAATGAGGCCACTTGAGATGAGAACTTGAGTAATTACTTGGGAGCTCCAGCTTCAAAGTTGCAGCTCGCAGAAGGGGGGCGCGGGCGCCAAAGGCCTGAATCATTTGCCGTGCTGCTGAGTTGACGTGGCCAGTAGCGGTGCCAGCCTCGACTGCGTGTTGTCGACCTTAGCTGGCCGGTAGTCTGGCCGGTACCTGGCACACTCCACAAAACTCTGCTCGCCACCAAATCAAGCGCAGCTGTGCTGGCTGCGCTGCTGGCTGTTTTCCTCTCGTGTCACCCCTGCCTTTGGTCCCGGGCAGAAAGCGTAAGGCGTAGGTTGAGGAACTTGCGCAGAGGCTAAAGGACCAAGAGACATCAGTGGGGTGCTGCTCGTGTTGACCGCTTGGAAGAGCACCTGGTTGCTCGCGTGAAGCGAGGAGCGCTTTGACGTCACGGGACATCACCGGAGAACCTGTGGAGGGCGAAGCTGAGGAGTTTCCACGCCAGGTTCGCGAAACTGGTGGAGTCAGGCCTGGTCCAGAAACTCAAACTGGACCTCCTTTTGTTCTTTGTCAAATTAGCATCAGCTTGCAGGTGGAGGTCTGGCAGCGTCGATCAATTGTGCAGTGTAGACAAAGTCGGTTGCAGACCCCTGGTACATGGTTGCACGACATTCGTAAGCATGAACAGTTTCGACAGGTGTACGGTCATGAGATGGACGCCCATGACAAAGACAAAGTTTGACAGAGTCTCATAACCTGTCAAACAACAAGCGCAGGCAGTAGGCATGGCCCATGGCTGGTCCAAGTCAAGGACCACGTCAATCGGACCACGCAGCACTGGCAGTGGAGTCCTGGACTCACGAGACCGACCGGGACCGCCCCCAATACCTGCAGACGAAGGAGGGGCCACGTCACCATGTGTTCTTTATTGCTGAGTTCGGTCATGTTCAGTCAATTCCCACCTCGGTTTTCTCTTAAAAGCCTGCCCAGGTTGTTATAAGGTATGTCTATCGAACACCCTCCAAGGCAAGGTGGAGCGTGATACGTTGTGGGGCGGCTCCGTGGTCTTGTCATGCCATTGGGACCCCATCAACTTGGGGCTTGCACTTTTGGTTCTTAACTTCCTCGGTCCCGGTAACATGAGATCTAGTAACTCAGGGGCCCATATGTTTTGGATCCCATTTTCCCATCGCGGGCCATTTTTCACAAAGATTCTGGACCTCCCTTCAATTGTCGTTACCTCAATTTGTGGTGGGCACATGTCCTTTTTCTCGGATCCACCTCTGAAGAATACTTTGGGTTGTCTCGCTGCTGGGACTTCATTTGATCTACTTCACCATCCCACTCACCTATCGCCTACGCACCTATCTTGACAAGCCCTTCCTCTTTCGTTTGTGGCTACCTCCATCGCCTTCATCGAAGAACTGATGCAGAGTTTCGAGGTCTGAGATGAAAAGCTACCAGACCCACCCACCACTGTTCTTTTTTCCGCCCGAGGGTGCTCGCACTCTTTTCGTTCCATCGAAGACGGACGGGACGAACGATGGATCGAGGTTGGTGCCCTTCTTATACCTGGGGTTGGTGGCCATCCTCATTGGACAGGCGCTTTTGATGGGATGCACATGCTGCAAGACGTTGCGTGCGTTTGGGAATGGAATTGCAATTCCACATGAAACGAAAACAAATACTAGTACAGCCAAACAGGTTTAGTTATGACATGTTAAAACCTTTGACAGTTGATCATGGGAAAGTTCCATTGGTTTCAGTATATTGCAGTAAGTGGTAGTTGTTTACACATGGGAGCAATTGGGAGCGACGTGGACGGACGTGGCGCCAGGGCTCCGATCTCACGACATGGCTCCAGGTGAAGCAGGATGTCAGTGAATTACAATGCTTTCAGAGTAGAAGACACATAGAACAAACTATATATGAAGCACCATCTATGCTGCTACAGCATGTTCTAGATTTGTTCAAGCATCCCTGGGTTCCTCCGCCAGCTTGTTTTGTTGCCATATATCAAGAATAGCTCCGTGGAGCATATGAGGGTGTCTTGGAATAGGGAGACCGACCCCTCCAACCAAATGCTGTTGCTTTGGCCTCTTCTAGGGGGTCGTCCCGTGGGTATACCATATATGGATGTGACTCAAACAAACAAGACCCGGAGACCACAAGTTTTAAACTTCTTATATATAAACATGTTATATATATATAGATGGCACGGGCCATAGCCATATATATTGTTGAAATATGCTGAAGTATGTTAAAAACCATTTGCAGATTGGTCCACTGCAGCTGAGTCACGACCAAGTCACGCACCAGGCGGTGCTTCGTGAGGCATGCCCGGTGTCTTCTTTTTTAATGTGCGCCGGTCATGGGTGAAGTTCCACAAGGATACAAAAGGATGGTCATGTCATCATGCGATAGTCACCTCTGAATGGATATTATAGAAAAGGGAACCTTCTCGCGAACTATGCCCAAATGATCTACGTAAACGTAACAGTTACTATTTGGGACAGCTGAGGATGAACCAAGAGTTTGATGAGTGAACAGAAAGCCGCGTGATCTGATCAACCATTTTTAACTTCTTTGTCAAATGGGAGATTATCCATTTCGCGGAGTGAGTCTTTATGAACCGTTATCCATTTCAATGGCTGTATTTAGCGGCAATGTCGAGTTGTATGAGCTGTGTGATGTTGTTCTCTGGGACTTTACATCAGTACAAGCTCTCAGGCAACTGCAAGCTTGGGCTTCGGGCATGAACTTGTGCAAGAACAGGGAACAGCGAATTGTTCCAACCACAAATCATCAAGCACACATTTGCAGTCAATGTACATGTGTTCAACACATATCCGGGGAATCTAGCAATCCTCCAGATGAGATTCTGACATTTTTTTCACATTTCCTGTGATTCCAATATTGCGAGTACCACCAGGTTCTGCCGTTCCGCCCTTTTATCCCCCAGAAGTTGCACCATTGAACTTGACCTGGAGGTCCCGGACATGTGATGCTTTTCCTCGGTCTACAGGTCTGGCAGCGGAACATGAAGCACTTCGGCCCCATGATCGAGGCCGCAGATCCAGGGTTTTGTGGCTTAAACATACGCATTTACCAGTTGGAGCAATGGTTGGAGCAGCTTGAAGCTCACTGTTGCCTGTCATCATCTGGAAGTTGAGCACGATGAGACGTAAGATGGAGAACTCTTTTTTGAAGACTTTTTGCGCTTATCAACCACCAACAAAGACGTTGAACTATTCAACTGCGTTTGTTGAGGTAAAGTTGAACAACTCGTGTTCTTAGTTGAACTGAGATGATTGTACTATTCAACCATACCTGCAACTGTATCTGGAGAGAAAGGGGCTGCGAAGCACGCAAGCACCTCCTGGGGATGTTTGTTTTGTGTGGCTTTGGATGGAGGAAGAGTCCGACCTGCAGCTTGGACGTAGAGTCGGACCAGACGGGCTCCGACCTGACCGGCACCGACCGTGACCGGGACTTGGAACTGTCAGACCATGACCAAGTTCTCCGAAGCGATGCAGGCTGAAGGGAATGTGCGACGGGGATGGTGAGTCTAAACCCTGTACTCTTGGGGAACATCCTGAAGGTCCCTGTCCATGTTGGGGAACATGCTGAAGGTCCCTGTCAACTGAAGAAAGCCGAACGGCGTGAGTAGAAACGAACCACATCGCCAAAGTGCAGGTCGAAACATCCGTCGAAAGCAGTGGGAAGGGGGGTTGGCCATCTATGAAGTCTTTTGGGTGGCGAAAAGCAGATATGGAAGATGCCGGGTTTGGGGCTTTCTTCAGGGCACACCCAGGCAATCCAAGACCTGCAACACCCATGGGTTAGATCCAAGAGTGGTGACAACTCAAAAATCTCAGATGCTGGCTGGTCATGTTTCGTCATATTTTTCCTTGATTTTATTTTAAACATTACAGTCAGTATAATATGATTTGGATATTTTTGGACATTTGACCCATGTTACTTTGACCTTTGATGACTTTTGGGTCTCCACTGCCCAGTATTAAGTATAAGATACCGTTGAGCAATTCCCTTCAGCAAGGCCAGGAGTGTTCCCACAGGGAACCTTTCGTCAATTATGTAAAACTGTTGCGGGCGGTGTAAAGAAGGTCAATCTCGTCAAGTGACACGACGGGCGATCAAAAGGAGATCCAATAGTTAGGTGTCATTTGAAGCATGGTCAATCGCTTCCCACTTGGGATGGCCCACTTGGGATAGATCAGACGGGACTCGAAACCCAAACCTCGCAGGCTACTGACTCTGACGCTTTTTGGCCATTAGAGCATGTCCTGTTAGAGTGGGTGGTTGGAAAGCACATTCTGCAGTTTCTGGGGATAAATTAAGCTTATTAATAAGAGTAAATCTCCAACAGCAAGGAGCACATGGATTGGACTCTAGCTACCCAGGAACCCAATCAACCCAGCTGCTTCCACCGACATCCGCTGACTCGACTGGATCCATCGTTAGTTCTTTTAACTGAAGATCAACCCTTTTTTTGGCCGGATCAGCTGGAGTTCAGCAGGAGAAGCAGCTGCGCTTCACAGCATCACGCCCATCACGCCCATGGCACGTGCCATGGCTGATCCTGGTCCCGCCGACCCACCGAGTTCTCCGCGGTTACGGGAAGGCTTTGGTACGGCACCGCCCAGCGATGGTGCACCGGGTAACAAGCAGGTGGGTGAGGAAGGTGGCTACCCGAAGCCGGGAAACTTGGCTGAAGATTCATCTTTGATATCATGCACCTGCATCTTCCTGGAAAGTAACCCGTATTTTATAGAAGATGTCTTCCAAAAGACCGAGTCATTGAAGCAACTGCGCTACCTTTTGGGACTGGCACAAGTTGCCGCTGACCGACTCGCAGCCGACCCAAAGGCTGAGGTGCTTGACGTGGATGGGGCCCTGTGTGACCTGGCTAGCGAGGCCGCCAAGCATTGGTCCAACAAGGATTTGCGAAGAGCAATGATCGAAACAACGTTCAAACTCAAAGCCTTCTTCTTGAAAGAAGAAACCAGTCCTGTCAGCTCAGAGGTGTTGCAATCTCTTGCAAGACTTCAATTTGTTGACGGGCCCATCTCAGTCTTCAACGTACATTTGCCGAGAGCAGTAGATGTTCATGGACTTACTGCGGCATCTCATAAGGCAATTTTGGATGCGTATGCCGCTTTTGTGCGCACAGAGAGGGCACTGCGAAATCAGCCGGATGTATGGACAGTGAACGGCCTCTTCGTCCGATGTGCAGTGACCTGTGCCGTGCACTATTCCAACCAAGGAGATCTCTATTTCCTCATGATTTGGAAAGGCAATGAGATCCGGTTTGTGGGCGGGGACATTATTCACCAAAAGGACAAAGATTTGCTAGATGCAGCTCGGCGCGAATTTTTGGAGGAGCCGGGGGAAGAACCACTTGATGTTTTGAGGGCCTGTGGCCTGTGATGCGCAGAAGCAGATGTGTGGTTTCTGTTGCGTGTTTTGTGTTTTGTTGGGAGATGGCTGCATATTGTTTTGAACCCCACAACATCGCAGGAGGTTCAACCCTTCGGAATTTCCGAGTCAGACCTTGCTGATCGGTTCGATGGAGCCTTCATCCACTATGGTGATAAGAACCTAGCAAGCGAGGCCAGGTATGCAGTTACCCCATACATTTTCATCAAAGTCAATGCGGAGTTTTTCGAGAGGACCTTCAACACCTTCAACCCAACCTACCCAAAGGAGGTAGCTGACGAGTCGGAATTTGTGACTGCGAACAGCTCTGTGGATCTAAAGCGCGGAAGGCATTTGGGAGAGCATACCAGGCCTTGGCTGGAGCACAATAAGTGGGGCTGGGCAAAGAGCCACATATCTTGGGACTCGCGGCGCTTGCCTGGCAAATTGGTTTATGCTGAAGAACTTGAGGGCCAAAAGCACCCCAGGATTTCTCCGTCAAACACGTGGTTGCTGAGCAACATCGCAAAAGATAAGAAAACTTGGGCCACATTTACAAGTCGCTTCTTGACATGATGCCTTGCGCACCCGAAGTCAGTGTGCAGACATCTACTCTTGAACATGCCATGCTGATGGTCCAAATAAGTGAGCTTTTAGGGGCGAAGGTGATGGTGGCATCGCAGCTGACTGAGCCGGTCAAACGTGGATCAGTTCAGTTCGTGCGTTGCAGTGCCCATGGGGGGTGTTGGTATGGCCCGGCTATTGCACCGGATAGTTCCATTTGTGTCCTGGCAGAGCGTGTTCCCACAAAGCTAGAGTGACCAGGTGGGTGTCAGCATCAACACCGATCTTCCACAAATTCCTTCCTCACCCTCAAAGCGGATGTGGATCTGGGCCAATGCCAAGCCACCAAAAAGAGGATGTTCTGACGGCGGATCAATTCGCTTCGTGTTCTGACGGCGGCGGAGGGGGGTGGCATATACCAACGGCTCAGAGGAGTTCTGGTGGACATTGATAGCAGGTGTATGTGGTTCCCAAATAGTTAGTGGCAGGGTTTCCAATACCTTTTGTTGTGGTGCGGTAATCTACATTTCTATCTACTTGGGAGTCTATATTCTATATAGTTATTGTTTTCAAAGCTACTTTTGATGGATAGGATAAATACAGCATGATAGGGCGATAGATGGCGATACGGTTGTAAGTTTTGCCGATAAACCAAGTTGCTCTATTGATCAGTCACGTGCACTCTTTGCGAATGCTCTCAAGAAGCTTATGTATGTAGTCTAGCACTCACTCCTTGTGTGGTTTTCTAGTATAGCCTACTATAACCTCCGGTTGCAACCAACAGGCGAAGCAAAGCAGCTTCCCTCATAATTTATAGTATTATTGTAATCTCCTGATACATTTGCGTCACCAAGTTGTCAAATGTTTTCAACGTGTTTTCTCAAAACTTGAAGCGATTCGCAATCACTTCGGTTACTTCGGTTGGGGAGCTTTCAGACGCACAGGAGAGCAGAACTGTTCCTGCGAACAGGAGTGCCTTCCAAAAGACAAAGCTGGCTCAAGTAACTGAAGGGAGGCCAAAGCGGAGCTTGGAACAAATTATACATAGATCGCTGCATATACAATCTTGTAATAGGCCAATAATAGTATATTCATTCACTTACAGTGGATAAAGATGATCGCTTTGCTAAAGATCCGTTTGCTGCAAGTCTTAGCATGTCTCCGCTCACAAGCTGTACCAGAGATGATTCTCAATTGGCTTTGCCGACCAGCATGTTATGCCTCAACCCTCACGGTTAAGCAAGAACCGAAGCAAACCACCGGAACCGATGAACACCGTTCCAATTTGTAGGTTAAAGCCACGGTACAGCCTGTCAGTTTCCCGTTTTATTTCGAATTATCGACGAGCCATGGGGCAGCGCGTATCCAGAAGCAACCATTGGAGGCTTCTTCACTGCATTCGACATAAACCGTACTCTGTGAGCAATCCAGGAATATGGCTGTCGGGCGATTTCGCCTGGCACCCACTTCCTTTTGAATTCCTTTCAATGCCAAATAGACCAAGCAGTATAAGACAAATATATTCGCCCAAACCTAGTCCGCTCATTTGTCAATCTCAGATGTTTCTTCGGGATTCAAAGATCCATCTCATGAGGTTCATTGTGTTGTGCCATGTTGTGTTTCTTGGAGCCTAAAACATGTGGACATGCAACCTGTCTCAGGTAGCTGAAGAGCAGCTTCAAGATGGCGGTGTTTCTTTTTAGATCAGATCCTACAGTACTACAGTCATTGTACTCCTGGCAAATGCAATGGATATTCCAGATCAATTGCCATCGGTCGGAAGGTTGGAAGATGTTGATCGTTCCATTCCAGCGGCGCAGTACGTTCTCTTTTAAACGTTTAAGCAACATTCGGACACTGAAGTCGGACAGGATCCACAAAATGCATCACGTGCATGTGACTTCAGATTGTTTTTTTTTCTCTGTGCAGATCTGTGACTTGATCTATGTTGAAACAGAAGACCAACTCGAATTACATTAAAAGAAAAAAACACATCATATACCCCTCTTTCCTGCGGTTCATCTGTGTTCAGTTGGGACCTCATGTTCATGTTGTATGTTTGCCCCACCGCTACCGATCCGATCCCGGGCCGCTTCCAATCGCCAGCCACCAGGCGTGCGTCCTGCACACCGGGCACTTCCTTTGTCAACGGGGCCAAAGCGGAGACCCAGGCCGAGGGGATGGACCCGAACGGGGCCATGGATCGGCGATTGGAAGACATGGACCCCCTAGTAGTAGCGTCCGAACGCTCCGCTCGTAGTAAGGCCACGAGCCCCGAACGTAGCTTCTTGTTACTAGTAGTGATGCCAGGAGCCCCTAGTAGCGTCGCCCCTAGTAGCTTCTTATCCATAATCCTACCATATCGATATATATTTTACTAGATAGGATATGGTGGGATTATGTCATTATGCAACGATTCGTATGCAAGGATGTTTGTTTTGGGGGGATTATTCTTTTTTTGGGGGGGATAAGATATGAGAAGAGCAACATTCATGGTCATGTTCATTTGTGTTTCATGGTCAGAAGAGTCTCAAGAGTTTCAAGAGCAGATTCATCAGATGAAAACAGGTTGCACCGCTCGTCGTGGTGATCTTCCATTAATTTTTTGGACGCATGGTCCGTATGGTAGCCACATCCACGTACCAGCTAGAGACTAGCTGTTGCAAGCCTCATGCGTTGGTTTGGCGAATTAATTTTCTTCGCGACACCGTCTTGGTTTACGTCGGTCCGGCTCAAATGAAGGTTTTGGTCAAAGACACACACACACAAACACCGGGTGTGGTCGAGTTGAAGCTATACACAAATGAAAGATATGTACAACATACATATTCTGAATTTTGTTGCGGGGAGGGCTAGATTTGTGAGGGGGTTTAGCTGGTTTCATCGGCACACTTCTGTACATAGCCTGGAATAGCAGAACTTAATCGTCCTTAGCAACAACTTGAGAGTTGAGAGGCCGCTACAACATTGAGAGGACGTTGAGTTGTTTTATAGAGAGTGATGATAAGATCAGCAGCAGCTTACATATATAGTTCGAACCTTTTTTCAAAGGCGACATGAACAGGTCATAACCGCAGTTTGTTCTTGTTCTTCCCACACCAAAGACCTCTAGGTGGGGCAACCCATCCACTCACGGCCCCGAAGCTTCGGACCACGCGGCGCGGACCACGCGCGCGGACCGCGTCGCGTCAGGCCGAGGGGCCATCTCCGGACATTAAGGTGCGGAGTGAACGCGAGTTCGACGACATGGAGTGGTTGAGGCTTGAAAGAAGGCGGTGACTAATTACCCTCTTGAATCTTGAGGGGTGTGCAGAAGGCTCCAAGTTCCTTCAGAATGGAATTGCCGATTTGGAGGACCTGAAATACTACTGTAATTGAGAAGAGAGACAGTCAGGTCATGTTCAGTTGAAATGTTCTAGGCAACGAGGCTGTACATCAGGGTGCATACAATGCTGGTAGGCTGATTTTGAGAACACTCTTAGAAATCCTATTCGGTCCTATTCAATCTATAATTCCTAATCCATTTCCCAGTTCAGAAAATCTATAGCTGGCTATGTCGACTTCCTGCCCCGAACCCCACAAACTGTCGGACCTTCTGGGACACCGATCCTCCGTGCTCAACCCACCAGCCGGTCGTCACCGTCGCTTTCCTTACCCGTTCTGTTGCCAGGTCCAGTACCCGTTCCGTTGCGAGGACCGTAGCAAGATCCCCGATGACTTGCTGGAAGGACTGGGGGGGAGACCCGAGGGGGCGGATGGACCGAGGGCTGACCGATTGGGTCCATCGGATCTCCCGACGCGGAAGACAGAGCTCTTCTGAATGATGATCTTGCATGAGGCATAAGATAGCAAGCCATGCTTGACTTGTGGACCAGCCACATGGCGAAATCGCCGGTGCGGTGCATGTTTTCTTCTCCCCCGCCAGGACCCTTTGAAGAGTTCAGCATTTCGGAGGACATCTACGCCACCTTTTATTTACTGGCGCGGAATGCCACGCCGGACATGTACAGCATTTCACCCTTCAAGAATCCGGACGTGTCTTGGATGCGGAGCGCGAAGAGCAGCGAAGCAACGAAGCGTGGGGCTGGTTGGGATGAATTGACTGCGATTGCTTTAAGGCAAGAAGCCTTGTGGGACAAGTTCATGGCTGGACATGCTACAAATTCAATACTTAGAGGGCTGAATGTGGCTGAAGTGCTTGTTTGGAAGTTGATGGCTATCTGAGAAACTGAAGGAAGTCCATAATATGCCGAGTCTTTACTGCGATCTACTCACTCAAGTCACTTGAAGTTCCATTACATCCAATCACCACCCACAGACTTCGACGACGTGGCCCTACCTGCTCAGGTTCGGATCGCGTGGCTCTACCTGCTCTTCATCGCTGGCTCTCAGATCTTCGTGATCCTGGCCATCACCGTGCGCCCGGTTTACCCCGGACCGGGCGACGGAGGTGACGGAGGGAAGCTGCAGCCGTCGAGTGCTTGGCCGGGACGCCTTTCTGAAAGCATGGTGATATATTGATTGCCTCCGAAATAATGCAGATTGGGAGTTTGTTTGGTCTTCACTTCACTTTGTTCAACTTGGTGGAGGTGAGGTGTAATGAAGATGCCTTCCAAGAATATTCAGGTATATTAGGTTTATATGGTACTTTTGCGGTCCATACCTCTGCGAAGCCCTTGTCGTAACGACCCCTTGCTTAGTCCGAACTGACCATCGGTGCCTTTCGTCCCTCAGGTACTCTACCCACCCTCAGCCTCTCGGATTGGAGCGGGTCCGGTCCCGGATGGTTGGAAAACGGCACCTGAGCGAAGGAAAGGTGTTGAGTGCACCGACCGATGTGGAGAATGGGTGACCTTCATGACCAGGATGAAGGAACTATCCCAGTATTCCAAGAGAATCTGAACATTCTTAACAAGTTTACATCCACATTTCAGGCACTAGACTAGACAATACTTTTTGACACCAAACCACCTTGCAGCCATTTGAAGGCCCGACCCTTGAGGCCTTGGCCGCCTTGGTCCCCCCAAAATGCCGCCTTCCTCTCGCCGTTCCGCTCCATCCGAGGTGCAGAGCACCACGACCTGGGTGAACTGTGGCAACCTCACTGCGGTGGAAGCACTGCATCGTACAGGCACGGCACCGCGTTCTCGAGCGAAGCGAGCGAAGCGCATCGCGTAGCGAGCGTACGCATCGCCATCGCCCGGTTCGTTGGAGGTTCGTTTCTGGGGGCCCTCGGAGGCTGGGGGGTACGGGGGGAGGGCTTGATTTCGGCGGGTGTGGGCAAGTTCTTTGAAAGGTTGAGTGGGAGGAGGTGGGAAAACCATGGAAAACCACGACACTTCTCCTTATGTGGACTCTCAAGATGTGTAAATCTTTTGGAAGGGTAGCCTTGGCACTCCGAACTAAGATCAGCCTTTGTGGAGAGGTGTACGTCAAAATTTCTGCAAAACCTGCAAATTAAAGAGCATCAACCTTTCGCAAGCTGAACATGATAGGTTCAAGTCGAAACATTCAGAAACTGTTACTTATATAAAAACTTATAATATGTGATAGTACGTGATATAACATAGACATATCAACGACACTCGCAAACACCACATATTTGCTTTAACAGACATCTAGTGTCTTTTTGAACATATTAGCAACCACTTTTATTTAGGCTTTACCAAAGTAGTCTACGACATGCTCTATTTGCTTGTCTATCATCAGTATTCGCTTTTGAACAAGATAAGGCCTCCGCATACACGAGATACTTTTGCTTGATGAAACGCAGGTAATTAGTCTGAACGAGATAATATGATTTGCTACGTCTGAACGAGATACTGTGACATGACCTCCTACTTAAGTAGTCTAAACGCGATAGGGCCCCCACATAATAGATAGATATAGATAGTGTATTTGAGTCAGTACCAAATAAATGCCACCGCACATATGTGAAACACATAAAGAAAAAAATATATATAATTGCAATAAGCATAATGTATATATATATATACAGTTATACATAATCATATATATATATATATTGGGATGAGTCCGGGCTTGCGACCCCCCCAGGTGCTTTGGCTTCGGCCAGCACGGCGGACTGCATCGAGGCGGCGACGCCCGCGTGGCCTGGTGGATCCAGATCTGGTCATCCAGGGGAGCAGATCTGGGTGGTCTCCCTGGTGCGATTTGGATGGTTCCCCCGTTTTGTTTAATGCAGCTTCTTGTAAAAACATGGGAAACTCTGGGTCATTTCATGGATGTCCCAGGCTTTGGGTATTAAGAGCACAGGATCCACCTCAGAGAGCCGGGGCTAACTTCATGAGGTGGACTACGTCTTTGTTCTGTGATTTCAGTGAGGATGTTGTCTGTTGCTGGGGGAGTTTGCAGCATTTACGGTGCAGCTTTGGGAGCAGAACCCTTTGCGTTGGCAGGCTGTCTGGGTCGGATTGCTCTCTCTCTCTCTCTGAGAGATGTGGCGGGTTTCTGCGGCCTCAGTTGTCTGTGGCGGGTTGTCTGTCGGCTCTCGCTTCCTCTGCCACATTTCTGGTCTCACGAATGGTGGAATTAAGGCATTATAAGGTTTGCGGCCCGCAAAGCTATCGAGCCACATCACATGCTCGGACCCCTGTGCGCGGGAGAATAACATGGAACTTGGATGAAATTGGGACTTGTAAATGATTACAATGGTGTAATGCCGAGCTTTCTGTTTGTCCACCCTCATCTTTCCCAGCACCGAAGTCAATGTCATCGATCTCTGAGATCGACCCGACCTGGTTTGGGGATCCCCTAACGACCCCAACGACCCATCTGTTGTTCTCCGACCTCATCCGAGGTTCGAGGTGGACCTAAGAGGAGAGACGGTGATGATGTACACCTTGGAACAATCCACCGAGTTCTACCATCAGGCGGTCGACAGCTGGGCTGACAGGACTATCCTCCAGCGGTTTTGCGTGGATGGCGGTCGACAACTGTGGTTCTTTGATGTTCTTTGTGATGGCTGGAATCAACGAGGAAAGTGTCGAAAGGCATCCAGCAAGCGGATGCATTCCCCCAAGTTCCGTTCAATTCATGTCCCCCGATTTTTTTTGGTGTATTCTTGTGCCAAGTGTCAGCATCAAGTCGCTGCCAGTCAGCATGTCCTCTATTTAAAGCATCTTAAATCTAAATCTTTGCTTCTTGTTAATCCAGTCCTGGTGTGTAATGATATGTAAAGCTTCAGCTGGATGGTGCAAATGTTGATAAACACTGGCAACTGGCGACGAGGTCCTTGCCACTGGCAACCTCACCATTTTCGTGCTGCGCTTCGTGTGCTGCACCTGGGTCTTTTCTCAGGTGGGTGACCTCGGTGGCCTCATGACACATGGGTTTCACCAATTGTCCAGGGTATATTCAATGAATGTATGTTTTAACAATTGGTCATAGTTGGTTAGGATTTTTTTGTTTTGTCACACGCTGTGACTGGTGTGAAGAGCACTTAGATATATAACACTATATATAACTATTTTATAGGTTTATTGTTTTCTCGCTGTAGACGTTTGCAGTGGCTTTCAGTGTTTAGTATGAAAAGCAAATGTGCCAGGTGCCGGCTTTGAACTTGTACTAGTGTTTCGAGGCGGTCAACGACTGAATGTTATTTAGTCTGGACGCGATATACATCCGTCAGCGCAACCAATCTTGCGCAAGTCACCAACATCGTCAAGTTGAGCGTGAGGGAAACAGGGGGACAGAAGTGGGGACAGAGAGTTCCAGCACTGAGTAATCAGGATACATGATTCGACATGATGAACAAGTTGTGTTTTTCCTCCTACTTCAGCTTACACCCCTGCCCCCGGAAAGAGACCCGTAAAGCAATCTACGATCAACACGACCAGCAATCCTGGCCTCGATTGGCAGGTATACTTGCAAGAGTTTGGCAGTGCTTCTTGGACAGAAACCGGCATGAGGGCAAGGAGAGACCTCCATGTATACCTGAAATGTCGCACAGGGTACATGAATGCAAATTCATGCAAATTCTAAAGCCGTCATTAGTTTTGCATCATATTACAAGCTTTCTCATTTAATCTCATTTGGAGCCTTGTTGGAGCATGTGAGAGCCCTCGGATCAACACAAACCCACCAATCCCTCCGCCTTCCTCCCTCTCCGCCTCCCTCCGTCCCTCCGTCTCGCGAGCTCACGTCGCTCATACGTCGGGGGTCGCCAGTGAGGTCCGTGCACTGCTCCGTTATCACGACTTCAGCCGCTGGTTTATTCCGCTCAAGGGCGAGGATCGAGAGCGGGCGACGGGGCGTCGAGTCGGCGAGTCGGATCGAGAGCGTTTCGAGTCGTGGAGGGTTTGGCAATGGGAGGGAATGGCTGGGATGGATCTTTGAAGTTGTTTAAGGTTTGCTTTCATACAGCAATTCCATATACAACCCAACAAACCGAGAATATCTCCAGAGTCCCACTGAGGTGTGAGTCATGCGGTATCGGTATACGGAAAAACCACATCAAGATATTCTATAACATTCTAATATGGGATGTCATGTGACATTCTAAAGGTTAGTTCATGCTAGTTCCGACGTGAACCAGAATCATCCAGAATCCACATCAACCAGGCCTGGTTTTCTCATCCTCCTGAAGCCACCGAACAGGAGGTGCGGAACTCCTGGGCCATTTGCATCCCACTGATCCAGTGGCTCGGATGGCTGGGCCGGAGACATGGCAGGGTTGATATCCCCGCACCACCTTGGATCATTCGCTTGCCAACCACCAAATAATCAACAGACATCAATATGTTATGGTGGTTTCTCCTTAGTCTTCTCTGAAACATTGAAATGCTTCTGACGACTTGCCGAGCAACATTGGGGTCTTGTTTGTTGCTTGAAATAGCGGCATGCTTCCGAAATGCCTTTCGCCTCTTTGTATGTTACATACAGCGGGAGCATTGTGCAACAGGGTCCAACTTCAGCAGGGTGCGCGTTTAACCCGAAACATGCTCCAGCGAAATCACTTTTCATTGCTGCAGTTCTGGTTGACGAGGAGAACAGGATGGGCAAACAAAAGGCCTGGGGAGCGGGTCCCTCCAGATTTCCGAAGGGGAACAACGATCCGGTCCATGGAGACAGCAATCCAGTCAACTTCGGTTCTTGTTGCCATGAACCTACTGTATTATATATACAACTGCTGATAGCTTGTAGCAGAAACCAGAAGTATTGCAGAACAAGACCTCCAGAATAGAGGGCCCCACCTGTCATTCAATCAACTGGTCAGAAGTTATTGGATACCAATATTTTTGTGTTATGGTGTTATGGCTTCTTCTTGGGGAACGGTATATGGTTACACTAAGATAAAAAAGCTAACTACGGAGTGTTGTGTGCTTGCAGCCAGGTATGTCGTGTTGCAGTGCATCACCATTGCTCCTTGCCTGCAACTGTTTGACCAGCAGCAAATAATCTTAGAAGGTGCACCTCGTTTCAGTCATCGTGAGGCCAACAATAACAATCTGTGTCCTTTCTCCAGCTGAGCGGGGTATGGATCATGGTCCAGAAGACGCTTACCTCCACTAGAGAGCTTTGCTTCTCCAAGTAATTGTGAACACCACTAAACACCGGGTGTGCAGACGAATACAGACGAGCATTGGTACCCTGTTATTTTTCCTTTACCACTATTTTTTGGATTCTTGCTTGGATGTGCTGGGTGCCTCAACCACTTGGTTTTTCGTTGCCGCAGAAGAGCACCAGCCCCTTTATTGGCGAAGATCAAATCCTTTTTGGGTTGATGCCAAGTGCCCAACGATCACATACATGTGAAGGCTACAGGACAGACCAGTGAACCACACACCTGTGCGGCGATGGACGTGCCACTGACCATGCCACGGATCCGACCACTCTTGCCTGATGCGCCGATGGACGTGCCTCCCAGGTCTCGTTCTTGGTGATTTGTGCCTTTGACGAGCCGTTCGAAGCTTGGTGCAGTGAAAAAGACAGAGTGCTTGCTATGCTGCTTCTCATAGGCGACTAGACGAGCTGAAAGAGATTCCTGAAATGAAGTGCCATGTGAACTTTTGTTGTCGCCAAAGCAGGGGAGTGGGTCGAACGTGTTGTGCTTGAGGGTGTCGCAACCAACCTTGCATGCAAGGGGAGATAGAGGAGCAGTCTCAAGAAGCAGCACATCTCTCAACATAAAGTGGACTCACTTTTTAATGTTTAGTCAAGGAAGAACATCAGGGTCAGGATGAAAGAAGTTTTCATTGATTGCCAATTGCTGATGACCCCCTGGACTTGAGACCGTTCCCCAACGCCCGGGACTTGTCACCCGGACTTTGTTCAAGTTTGTGGCTTCAATACTGCCCACAGCTGTTGGCCATGGCACTGAGGTTTGTTCCCAAAGCACCATCCTTGACCACCAAAGGCATCTTCTCTGCAGGGACTTCTCATTTCTGACCTAACCACCAACCGCAACCGGCGCCCCGCAACCGGCGCCCCCACGGAACCGCCCTCCTCCACCAGCGCTTCCGGCCGGTTCCGCTCCGGAACCGCTGCACGGCTCTGAGGACATCGTGATGAACTCCCTGGCCTTTACCTTCATTGCAGAGGTGGACAGCCAGCGCTGGTTCCGCCTTCGTTGGTCGGTTGGTAACCAGGTTGTGAAGGTCCAGAGTGACGGTTGCTGATTGTTTGGCATTGTGCAGATGCGTATCACCAATACGGATTTCCACTGGAGACGGTGAGACTTTTAACCTAAAGATTCACTCAAGGCTACTCATGGCTACTATGGTATTACTCCGTGTATTTCATATGACATATAACAATAGATTCATCATGAGTATACGGACGACGGATAGGTTTTTGGCTCGGAAATCTCAGCTCGGCGGTGTTTTCGCATCGAAGACTTGACTGTCTCCGTTTGTGCTCGTTGGGGTTTTCGACTGCCAGGTGGGCGGCGTGTTCAATGATCCTTTGGTCAATCGAATGGCGAATCTCTTGATCAAGGAGCAGTTGCTGATCACGATATGTGCATATATGTGCATATTTGCGCTGTCCAGATTTGTCCACGGCAAATTTTCGTGTGTGTCCTTTCCTGGTTGGTGATTCACTGATTGGCAACATTGTCGAAGCGAGTTCCTTCATGGGAGCTTGGATGCAAACTTCATTTGTGGTTTGCATGTTGGGTAAACATTCCATGGGTACCCCGAATGACACCATATCTCATTGGTTCCTGCTGAACTTGCTGGTGTACATTTTACATACATTGAAAGATATTGAACGTATGTTTGAAGTTTACGTTGACATAAAACACACCCGCATGGATCGTTGAAGAAGGGAAAAGCAGAAAAGATTTGGACAATTCATGGTGTCAAAGTTCTCCATAGTGCTTACCATAGTACAGGCAGAGACGGGAGCCCCGATCAAACCCGTACTTTTACAAATCGGTGTTATCGTCGGTGTTGTTGGAGAGTCAGCGGAGTCAGCTTGGAGGGCCTGCCTGAGGGCTACGGAGAGATTAAGTACTTGTACCCAGAGCAGCTTTGATCACAAATGGCTATGGCGCAGTGTGTTGGATTGAGTGCCTATGTTGTTGCATGATGCATGTGGGTCTATGTCTATGTTAGGGGCAGTCTGGTCCATGTCAGACCACATCTTTCTTTTTGAAGTGGGCGTTGAAGCTGGATCCGCTCTATCAGACATGATAGACTTAATTAGGTCTCCTTGTCATGCGTAGGACGCGAAGAACCAGGCAAATTCTGCTGTGTTTTGTGAGGTGATCATTGATTAATATTTTATAATAATGTACTATATAACTATATTAAAACTATATGTATAGAACAGGTCATGGGAAGTTGCAGAAAGCATTCAGCTTAGTGACTGACTGTAGTGGGCATAATTCGATTGTTTGCCACTTTGTTTCGCCTTGCCTTTTGAGGTATCAGTTGTCAAATGCTGTCAACGACGATGGCACATATACAGATGGTGGCTGGTACATTTGCGAGGAGGAAGAGAAGGTGCCATGTGATTTCATGTGATTGTGTTTCCTTGCTGAAAAATCAGATGTCTACTTCTCAACCACAGAACACCGTTATCACACAGTGTGTTCCTCTTCGTCCCCTGTGGACTTCTGCAAGCGCACGTTGGGCACGTCCACCAGCACAGGCAGGGCTTCTGAGTGATTATCGGGTGCGCCACAACCCCACGAAGTATCCGCAACACCACCTCCGGGCCAAGGTGCGAGCGTGGGAGCGTCGGAGGGTGGGCGATGGTCGGTCCGTGGCTCGACTCGGAGGCGATGATTGGAGTTCATCGTGAGAGTGAGTCAAATGCTTGAAGTATTGGAGCCATCATCTTGTCAGGAGATAAAATCACAAAGTGTTGGGCCAACTCAAGGGCACGAAGAAACAGAAGAAACTCAAGGGCATGCCCGTTCATCATCCTCAATCTCATAAGTATTATGTATTATTATGTATATACAGTAGATACCTGGACCCTGAAACGATGTCTTTTTTTCCGTCTCGCCAGAAAACATGACGCAGAAACATGCAGCAAATTCGCGATAGAAAACATGACGCCAAAATGACGCAGAAGTGACAAAAAACAATGCAGAAGTAACAAAAAGCGACACCAAAACTGTTTGTTGTGTGGGTTTTTTGAGCTTCGCCTGAAAATTGCCCTCACCAGAAACAAATACGTCTTTTGCGGGGTCTAGGTATATGATATGTATATATAATAAGCGTATTCCACCTGCCCGTTACATCAATGGGGTCAGGTCCTGGAGGTCTTCATCTTCGTTTTGCCCGCCTTGTCCATCTTCCTGGGCGCCTACCATTCCCATTGCCGGCAGTCGCCAGATGCATGGGAGAACGGGAGGGGGGAGATGCGAAGCCTTGCGATCAGAGGGAGGAGGATGGTATTAAAAGACAACAGCAGGCCCCGTGCAACACATTTGGCTCTTCTTGTGGTTCTTCGAGAGAGGAGTCCAATTGTCCGTTTTGTGTTTCGAACAGTCACATTCAACAGCTGTTTTGCTACAATTTAGCCGGATATGCGCTCCAACCCATGCAGCTTTTGGATGCTTTCGACAAAAGAAGGGTATCTTCAACTTTCGCACATGGATGTTTTGATCGAATCGCCAAATCACACAAGTTTGGTTAAGGACACATCAAGATCAATTAAAGTCCTCAGCATTCACCCTCATTTCCTGGCTCTCCCGGAAAATCGCAGGAGTGCCAGCCGTCCTTTCGCCTTGAGCTTTGAGCGTGACAAGATGGTGATCGTTCAATGACGATAGTTCCGGTGAAATAGGTTTGGTGAGAAGTGGGACAGCTCGCCCACTGCCTCACGGCACGGAACGTTCATACGTCGGATGACATGGCGCTGTTGTGCATGAATTGAACGATGATCAGTGCCACGTTGGCAGATTGGAGTTGGATCGGATTCGACGCGGCTGAAAGTCGCGTCAAGTCATGTCGTTGTTTTGCGCCCTCATGGAAGGTTGGCCGTGGGGACTCAGCTTTTGCTTTAAAAGTGGCGAGCTGTATAGAGCTGTGTGGCGTGAACCGGGTGCATGTAGAGCTGGAGAAATGTTTGACAATGGACGTTTCAATGTTGATATGGCCATGTGTCCATATTTAGGGCTGCACACAAGATTCGAGACGGTTTGACGACTATTCCTCAAGTGTCCTGCCTGGTCAAAAAATGGCAAAACCACCATTCTCACCATTCTGATGATGATTGCATACCCTGCCCACATGGGTCTTTCAGTAACCAATGACTAACCGTGACTAACCATTTCTGTCCACCGGTCTCGCCAGAACTTTGGCGAGAATACGCTGTTGCTCGGGATCTCAGGTGGGTTGCGAGGGCAGATCACGTTTGAGCGGTTATTGTCGTACGAATGAACCCCTGTACTGTGGACGTCTATATACATGCTGCATCATGCTGCAGGACCTGTAGGAACTCATTGTGTGCTCCACCTGTACATAAAGCACAGTAGTTATATAAGTTATTCCTTTGGGTTCAGAAAGAAAACAAACATACTATTTCATTTTATCATGTTAGCATGTTGTTTGTGTTCTTTCTTTTGGGTGAAGGCAAGGCCCGGGCCAAGGCGAGAAATTCACTAACCCGGTTGGCCAAGGGCCGCCAGTTATGGAGGGGAAATCCGAATCCTTCCCTGAGCTCCTAGAACTACTTCCCGGCTCAGCCCAAGGAGGCAACAACATGTTTGGGGCAACCAGTGGCCAGTTCGACCTGGATTTCTTTGCCACCGGCTTGTGATCAGGTTCTTGATGTAGTGGTGCTGTATCAGAAAGACCTGCTTTACCGGATGAACTAAGGCATTACCCTCACTGGTAGAAGTCCCCGGGCCATTGTCTTCCACCGGTCTCGCTGCTTTTGCACGTTTCGATGTCCCCGACCCGCTGGGCATTTCGATGGCCATCCAAACCGAGGAAAGATTTACGCGAGAGCCTCGGCCGAGTGGCAGACTTCTCTGGCTAGCCGGAAGACGACGGCTGCGTGAGAAAAAGCGCACAAGGCTTGGGTACCCAGCTAGCAATGGCCGACCTGCTGTGTAGGATTGGTGGGAACTAGTAACTAAGACTCTGAGAAGCTACACTTTGATCGGTCAAAGAACCCTTGCCTTTTGTGGTTCACATCGAAAAAGACGGCCACCCGGAAACTTGGCTCATATATGTCACCTTTGTTTAGATTAGATGTTACGTGATGTCACACAGCAGAGGTGACCAATCCGTGGCCAGGAAAGACATTAACAACCAAGCTTGCTCGTACAAATTATTGGCACAAGTCAGCAGCTTTGTGCTCAACTGTGACTTGTATGGTCGGTCAACCTGGGCGGTCGGGTAGGTCAGCAGGGCACTGGTAGCGACTGATCATAGGCCTCCAGCGGCCCCCAGCAGTTCATATTTCATCACGTATAATTAATTACCTGATATGATATGAGTCATGAGCTAGTCATGAGCGACAGCATCATCCAGCGCCACAACTTGAAGGTGCACGATGCACGTGTGATGATCGATTGACCTTTGTCCCGGCGTGATTCGAGTCAAAGACCTGTTGTCCGCCCAGCCTCTTTTGCCAAGCTGCTCAAGTAGCAACAGTGACAAACATTTCTAGCAACACTGTACTCAAGGTCTTGCAGTGACTAGTGACTAAGGGACGCTCAGTCCAATGTTCTTCAACTTTTTGAAGTCACAAAGATATTGCTTGCACCGTCAGTTCAACTGTGAAGCGCTACCGGGAGAGTGTTGGTAAGATTCTCTTCTTAGAGCGCATGGAAAGCAATCTTATTGCACACACTGCGCATTTATTGCTAGGCCGCCCTCAGACCCCGAAAAATGCATTTCGGTTGGATGAGGCTTAAGTTTGACCGGGATTTGGCACGATTCTGCGAAGTGGCCACTGAGAATGGATGATGCGACATTTGCTTTTGGGCCTGCGCTTCCTGCACACAGCCGGGGCCCAGGATGATGGCCTGTCTCCCTCTGAACGAGTCCCAAATCGGCTGGCAGTGGAATCCTCGCAATGCAGGTATTCATATTATATTTCCATAAATGTCCTGCACATAGTGCACCTCATGTCATATTTTGGCTCAAACCCAGTTGGTGAAGACTCACCCAGTTTCTTGAGTTCCTGATAGTCCACTCCGATTGCTTACCTTCATTGATGTCACGGCCACAAGCAGGCAGCAGCAGCAGCAGCAGCAGGAGCTGCAGCTTCAGCTGCATCTTTGTGTACATACAGTGCTTGGCGATTGCTCTTCTTGGCGCATACCCATTTGTGGTTGTAATTACTCGGAAGATGGACAATTCTGATTTTGTCCCTTGCTCTGATGAGGCAGCATGCACCTTCATCCGGTACTTTGGGGTTGCCGATCTACCTGCAACGACGGGTTGGACCATCGAGCAGAGTCATGGCACCATCAAGCAGCAGATTCATTGGAGCTCTTGGCTGCCACACTGGCTGCCACATTACGTGGCCATTCGGAACGGAGGCAAGGTTCAAGCCGTTCCCCCCTCGATTTCGCCCTCTACTATTGCCCCCTTTGCCTACTCGTGTATTCCTGCTGTACTGAGTGCTGCTGTGACAAAGAAGGAGGCATTTCCGAGTTCAGGGAGTGTCACGCAAGACTTTTGTCAGGGCAAGCCCGCGCGGATTCACAATCACTTGGCAGAGGGTTGTTCGCGCTGGGTTTACCTTACAGGTGTCATCATGTGGTGTCTCCTCAAAACTCTGCACGACTGGGCTTTGTTGTCAGCAACCATGCATGAAAGACTTACCCTCAAGATAGGAATAGCGTCCTGGTGCTTCCAGGCTATAGCATGCTGCGCTGGAATTGTTTGGGCTGCAGGTGCAGTTGGAGTTTTTGTTTCCAAGAGCTCTGAGGGTACTTGCTACTACATGTTGGATGCAGTGAATGTTCTTGTGATTATGCTGCCGCCATTCCTCCTCCTTCTAGTGACTCACAGCAAGCTTGGAAACCTTATGCTGTCAATCGTGCATGGCGACTATTTGTACGCTATCACATACGACGTTCCGTTCAGAGTGGTGAAGAGTACCATGCCCGGACACCCGTCCGGGTCTCTGCTGACGGTTGGTTTGCACGGTGACAGAGACCAACCAGTAGCTGACCCACCGCAACTGCATTTTGGTGAGATGCTGAGCTTGTCCCAACTCTTACGGGGGCATTTGACACAACTCTGGGTATTGTCACTGATGGTCATCGTGGGCCCAATTACAATGGGTCCATTGTTTCGCAGGCTTTTGCAATTGTCACTGGAGTTGGAATGGTCTGTGGGCTTGATGGGTTTGGTGAAGCTAGCCACCTTCACCCTAGCTCTATCTCCCCTTGGCATAGTGCCTGTGGTCGTCAAAAATAAGTACCCGTATGTGGCCAGACTGGTGGAGCAGGGTGAAAGACCGCAATGCTATCTAAAGCTGGCACTAATACTTTTTAGCGACGCCTCTCTTTTCTGCGTTGCTCTTTGTTGTTCAACACTCCGTATTTGGCCCGTTCTTTGGGGCAAGGTGCTTGGCCCACTGGATTATCTTGAGGAGAGCTGGATATGGTCATTTCACGGAATGGGAATCTTTTACCTTGGTTACACGCTGGCATTCCGAATGCAGCCGCCTTTCTTCAACATGCTGAGAATCCGAGACTTTGAGTGGGGGGCTGATGTGGCTGACCTTCAAGAGGAGCTCGAAATGTGTGAGAAGTATCCACAGTGGCAGCTCCAGGCCCACAAATTCTTGTTGCAGAGTACAACCTACCTTGATGAAAGAAAAGAATTGAGAGCCCGGCTTGTAGAGATGGACCCAGAGTTGTCTCATGTTGAGTGTGTCAATAAGCTGTTGGTGCAGCACGGACACTTGTAATGGTCACAAGACATCCGTGGAGCACTGGCGTGCAAGAAGAGAGGTGCCGAAGAAAAACGGCGCACTGCGATGGGCGTTCTTCCCATTCTGTGTAGGATGACACGATATGACAGGGTTTGCTGCATGATGTCTTCATTTTTTGATCCAATTGAGTCAATTGAGGCATGACTTTTGCTAGCTGCTACTTCCTCTCTGTGCTTGTGTTCCGAGGTCTGCAGCCTGCAGCCTCACGTTGACGACGCTTCTCTCAGGCAGCCGGGCGATCGGTGATGCTGGAAACATCATTAAACACATTTACAAACAACAAACAACCTTAGTGACAGTCTCAAAAGAAAATATGGTAATGTTAACTGATTGCCACTTTGTTAACGTGAACTCCTGATTGGCACTTTGTCTCATGATGTTTCATGTCTCAAAGAAACTCCGGTTTCATGGTTTCACTTCATAACTCGGCGCGTCTCCTTGTCGTTTCACACACTCATAGCGCATGTTTTCTTCGTCTCACACCTCAGACATCCGGAGTTCCGGTCGTCTAACGCAGAGAGCGTTTGCAGAAACAGCACCTGGGTCCGCAGAAACCGCTGCATGCGGGATGGATGAAATCCCCATGCCGAAGAGCGAATTGGATCTCTGAAACTATAGGCATCTCTGACTTTTTGGTCAGGGGGGGTTGCAAAACCGCGGGTTCTCAAAATCATGTTGGAATGCAAGGCACGATGTCGAAGGCATTGAATGGAATCAATTTGCCCATGACATGGAATCAGTGCTGTCATTGTGAATGTGTTTGATGTTGAAAAGACATTCAGCTCAGGTTGAGCAAAACCACATGCCACTTACCTGAGGTGGTGAAAAGGTAAGGCAAAAGTCGACGCTGGGGCAGACGCGAGAATGGAACACAATGTCCTTGTCATTCCTTTTCGCATTTTTTCGCGGAATGTCCTAAACGATGGTCCGATGGTGCTGCTGGAAGTGGCCAGAATGTTTTCATATTGCCATAGTGAACGTTTTCATTGCCCGGAGTTTGATTCGGCCTTGCGCGCGATCAGACTGACACCTGCTGGCTTGTTTTATTGAGGGTCTGGGGGTAGAGCTGTGTTCGCGTGACGGTGCGCAGTTGTTCGCAACTGTTTGCAACCGTTGTCGAGGGAGTGCATGATCTCTGAATAGCTTCCCATTGGAAACCTTTGGAGGTCTTGGATGGATGCATGATGTGTCAGATTCGTGTGAAATAGTGTAGACATGTAACTTCCAAGTGCGACGTAGGATTGGCTGTGCATGTACAGCTGGGATTGGTGTTTGCAGCGGCGGTGGTCTTGTGGAACTGTGGAACATCGCCGGGCGTGTCAGAAGGGTATGTTTGGAGGTGGTTGGATTATGAAACGTCTTGGCAGCGCTGCATGATGTTAATGTGTGCGCTCTGACGAGACTCTCCACTCTCCACTTCACTTTTTGAGGCTGTCTTGGGCGAAACGCTCGTTTTGGAGCGTTCAGGGTCTATTTTTGGGGGAAGTCGTGTGCCAAATGGAATATACCTGTCTTTAAGATTGATGCGTCGCTTTTGGATGGGGTCGTCTACGAACCGCTCGTTTTGGCGACTTGTAAGAAATGCTTTTCACCTGAAGATCATTGACAGACTAGTGTTGGAGAGTATGAAGGCAAGATTATGCAATACTAATTAATCAGCATTCGACCCCCCGCTCTGCTTTCACTGCATCACAAACAGTTGCAATCATTTCAAACCTGGACAAAGGGATGCAAAAAGATCACTTGCTAAATACCCTCCCACATTCCAAATTGTTACATTGTTTTATATTGTTGTTACCTTTACGGCATATCGAAGAATGAAAGTTTTGGCATCGGTGAAGTTTGCGGTTTATCATCGGCAGGTATTTTGGTTGAAGCTGGGCGTTTCCAATGTGAGTTGTTTGTCGTGTCATTTATGGAGTAACAAGGGAAACACACAAAGATTGTTACATGCGAAGAGTCAACGGAAGAAGGAGATGGGAACGATGTAAGAGAACATAAACATGAACATAAGGACGGAGGATGAAGCGGGGGAGGGAAGGCAGGAGGACTATGGACGACAGGAACAATCAAGAACAGAGGAATGGTACGCAAAATGTCTGTTGGTTTCAGCATGTGTTTGCTCAGAGCTTCATTCACCTATAGCCTCTGATTTCTGTGGTTTGAGTTTGAACATTATGTAGACCAACAGACTCAAACAGTGACTCAAACTCAAACTCAAACAATGTCATTAGTGGTTTGAGTCAATGACTCGACAAGACACTGGTAGCACCGGTAGCGAATTGTAGGTCCCTCCACCTGTAGAGTTGTGAGAAACCCACCGTGGCGCCGGGGGTCATGGTGGTCGGTGTCAAAGAGGTGCGGCGGTCTTCGCAGCCCCTTTTGCCAAGCTGCTCAATGTAGTAACCAAGTCTCATTGTAGACTGGTTTGACATTCCTTGGTTCTACCGTAAAGATATAATATATGCCTGACACGCAACAGCATTCCTTGCAATACTCTACTCAGGGTCTTGTTTTGGATTTCAGGTAATTTGAGTTTCAGACTATCAGCCAGTCATACCGAAACAAACATGAAAAGCACATCGAAGAGCCTTGGCACTGCTAATGTTCGGAAGCCAAAGGCCCACGCGTTTTCCAGCTCCGTGATCATACATTTGCAGGAGACCTAACGCTGTGGCCAGCGAATCCCACTATCGATTTGCAGGGTCCCTGGGACGTGGGCGCTTCTCTGATGTCAACGTGTTCCAATAGATACCGGTGTTTATGTGTGTAGTCGTTGTTGGTTGAAGAACTATTGAGACTGTTGCAGCAACGCAACAAGACCATACCTAGAATACATTCAAATACCGTCTTCACGACGATGATTCTTTGCAAGAGTCCTGCAAGGATCAAGTATGTCCAAAGGTTATGGGTAGTATTTAATCCAGAGAAAACTGTTTATGTGATTACTTGGAACTATATCAGCAGCATTGACTTCGTTGTACTTATTGGTAGCCAGTTTGAGATTGTAGTTACAATTGTATGCAGAACACTACATAACTATTAGCCATATAACAATGAAAAACATATATACACACGGTACTGGTGTATGACATGATACAGTACACACATGTTGACTGCAAGCATAACCTTCAAATCTGAATCACACATCCATTATCCAATGCGAAGGCAAATTGAAAAGAACCGTGCTTTGTGGTCCAGAAAGGTACATTTGCTTACTGGTTGTGTTAGTTCAACCTCTTTCGTTCAGATTTCGCCCTAGCTCTACCAACGAGGCACTGTTGCTCGTGGTGTGCAGGATGGGTGGCCACTCCTCCAGGACCGCACCAGATTTACCGCTGCCACATCAAGAGGCACCAGTCACAGAAGGGGAGCTTTGGTGGGGAGATGTAATGGACAAGTCTATTTGTTTTATGTTTGTTTGATGGGTTTGGGGGGAAATGACTTCTTTTCAGATCGTTAAGTCTGGTTTAAAGTTTACTGGAAGATCCTCTCCACGGTGACGAACAACTGAATAATCACCTACCAAGCATTGACAGTGCCTTTGAGCCTTTGACCTGCCGAAGAATGGAGTATGTTGAATACAGGTTCGACTTCCGGGAGGTGACTGGGGTTGCTATGGTCACGGTGAGCACTAGTAGAGTCATTGGCTCAACAATGGGCAAAATCTCTCTCCTGAAACACATCATTGGAACAATGCATTTCAGACCCTAGCCCCATGCCCCTCATAGGTGCTCGGCTTTGGCATCTCAGTCTCGTGGCCGATTTTGACACGGGCGCTTTCCAATATTCAATATGTTGCTCGACCGAAACAGCCAAGCAATCAATAGACTAGACATCCTCAACAAACACTCACTAACAGTTATTATGAAGAAGTCCACATTCTTGTCCATTTCCTTCACTCCATCCGCCCGGTTTGTCCCCGGCGTCCGCTTCGGCAGGTGGTGAGCCTTCAGGGCTCGGGTGGCCGTGTCCAGGACCGTCCCGCAGGGTACCTGGCGGCGGCCAACACGGCGGCGCGCTTGGCGCAGAAGTGCGAGACGGGGCAGGTGAGGATGGGATTGCAGTGGGAAGAGTGGGAAGAGAGTGGTGAGTGGTGGGAGGATTGCAGTGATGAGGAACACGTTGAAGATGGAAGACTTAGCTGTGACTTAGATGTGGATGATGTGGGGATTGAGAGGTCGTTTGGAGGTGAGGGGAAGGCACAGTGGAAGGAGACTATAGGTTATTAGGTGGGGAGGATGGAGAGTGAGGCAGGTTTCACCCAAAGTGATACCACCAAACCTGGTTTTGATTGGTTTTGCTTAAGGTGGTTTTATTTTTTCCCTATGGTCCCTATTGGTAAATATATGTAAATACTCTTCTAGATAATATTGTTTATTTTTTCCTGGTTCCTTAAGCAAACCAAGTTCCTTGACGACTGGGAGCTAGTAAAGCAGAGCTAGTTTTAGACTGGATGATCATGAGGACACATAGTAGGAGAATCATGGGGGGTTGAGGAGGAGAATTCTTTGTTCCACACTTTTCCTTGGCCAAAAGGTTGGATACTTCCCAATAGCCATGGCCTCCAACCTAATAGCAATGGCCTCCAGCTGCAATGCATGTAGACGGATGCAATGCAATGGTCTCAGCAGCTTGCCGGGTACTCCGAGTACTCCCCAAGCGTCAGTGCTGGGGACAGGATCAGGCTTCCAACAATTGATGGCATCCCTCCGGTGGGCGACGCGGAAAAGCGCAGTTGAAGATTGTTTTTTCCATGTCATGTGTCCCCATAAAATGGCCTGCCACCTCTCGCCCTCGAAGCGCTGGGTTCAGGTTTGAATGGGGGACTGGGATGATCGGAGCAACTAATGATGATTGTTGGAATCTGCAGCACAAGCAAACTAGGCCAAGGGCGAAGAATATCATATCCTTGCGTTTGCGCCTCCCAGAGCATTTGGTGGGGCAAACAGATCGGTCATCATTCTCATTCAGTCTCCTGTTTCCCCACCAAACCTGGTTTGTTTGAAGGTGGGATGATATTTGGACCATGTTCAAACCAAGACATTTGGGCAGGTCAAGGTGCAACTCGCATGGCTTCCGCATTCCTTCCAACTCCAGAAGGCCGGGACGAACGGTGCATGGCGAACCCGGTGAATGCCGAGAGTCCAAGGAATCATGGTCCCAACAAGGGTCATCAATGAGTGCACCAATTCATCTGCGTTGAGCCATGTAAGGATTTTGTACACACAGGTAGATAGGGATACTAGCCCGTGCCACGATTCCTTTTTTCGGGGGGAAGCTGCTTGATATTCCAAGGTTCAGACTTCTGCTATGCCGACAAGCAGGAAGTTCGGCCGAGGCTCCCTTGTATCCATTCTTCAAGCAACCAAACCTATCGATGAGGTTCTAGATTCTATGAGTCCATGCCGAATGAATGCCCCGGTTTCACGGCATGTCTCGGTTTCACCGATCCACCGGTCGTCCATGCCGACGTCCACCGACGTCCACTGCGTACACCGCGTCCGAACCGCCAGGGCCCCAGTCGTCACCTCTGGGAGATCCACGGGACCTTCACGGCCGAGGGGCCGTGTACCTTGTCGGCGCACTTCCACTGCCGTGAGAGGTGCGGTTGGCGCGGGGCTGGGGGGCGCGGAGAGGGATGCGGTGGGCGGAGATGTCTAGTGTTGTTTTTTCCCTTTTTGTGCTGGGTGGGTTTTGATGATGTGAGATGAGGGGCACCGGATAAGGGGTGGATGGTATATATATATATATATAATGGTATAATTAATATGGTATATATTAGTCTTTTGCTGGATGGGTTGAAGAGGAGCGGAATTCTTGGGCCAGGCTTTTGAATTTGATATGCTTGATAACGCTAGGGTTGCCTTCACTTGTCTCTTTAGATTTTGTTGGAGAAGGGTGGATGGACCGCATGTCACGGAATGGGTTTCCACTGTTCATGCAGAGATGTGGTTGTAGCTCAAGAGATAAGAGACATAAGACTCAGACCTGGATTGTGCATCCATAATCCATCATCATCCATCAGTTTTTCGGGAAAGCCGTTTTGCAGAGCCGAACCCATTTCATGAGATCACATCCTTGCTTGGAGTGTTTCGGTTTCACCATGTTTTACAATGTTTCACCCAACCAGCTTGGAGTTGTTGTTCTTTTGTTTCATGCGATGTCAGGACATCCTCCTCCGGTGTGCTGAGATACGAAGCAGCAGCACCTTAGCTGGAGTAGTAGCTGGAGTTTGAATTATATAACCAGAAGGAATGCTCAAGATTAGCTGTGCCCCAGCAGCAAGCAACATGCTGAGTTTTCCTAAGGTCCATCTCTACCAGCAAGAAAGGTTCGAAAGGATTCAGATCAAGACATGGGAGATCATGACATGACAGTTTGGGGACTGATTGACACTGAAACCCTTTATCCTAGATTGACCCGAAACCCTTAGGCCCTAAGGGTAAGAGGACATGACAGGACACACTGACATACTTTGACTAATCTGAGACTGGATCACAATTGTAGACACCGTCATTGCGAAAGGCAGTGTGACGATCCATTTGTGTTGACTTGTGCAAGTTGTAGGGTTTGGCGGTGCTCACTTGCCACAACCGCCCGCGTGCTAGTCATGCACTGAAGACATTTCAAGAGTCCAGTCACTCAGTTGTCATCGAGTGGTTCTATCATGCATGCAAAGAACAAAGTGGTGTGGCCAAGCATGGGCATGAGTCAAGCATACCACAATTCCTACCATTATACCTGTCACACGTCCTTTAATCAAATGAACGGCCCCAGTTCCAACGCAACACGACGCGACGCAACGTGTCCGACGCATCGGACGGTCCGGTGTTTGGCCCAGACGGCCCGTCCTTGAAGGACACATCGGGACCTCCAAGCTGGAGTGCCTCCTATCCCGCAGGCAAGCTGGAGTGGTCTCAGAGAAGTGTTTCGGATGTTTTCTTGGGGGACCTAGTTAATTATAGTTGCTTGGTGGTTGTTTGTTGGTTGGGTGATGATGGTTGCTGGTTGTTTGGCAGTTGGTGGTTGTTTGTTTGATGTTGATCGTTGCTCTGCTATGCACTGCTGTTGCTGCTGCTTTCAGTGGTGGCTGTTGGCAAGGTGCTAAACATTCCGTTCAGACCCCGGGGAGGGGTGATGGATGCCTTTGGCAAGTGATGCAGATACTCAAAATACCAGGAATCCCTTTCCCTCTTGGTCCCAAGGCCCCAAAGCAAGAACTGCAGTTTAGATATCATATATGGTCTTTGTACGGCAAGAGCTGCTTATGCATCGAGAACACAACATCCACAAGGCTCACCCGCTCAGTCTTTGTCTTTTCAGAAGGGATCAGTCCAGAAAGTAGATTGGAATACTGCAAACCCACAAAGTTTGATATGTACGTGAGTACGCGAGAGTCATGAGAGTTCAACGAATATGTGATTACATGGACCTGCATGGAAGGCATATTTTGTTATAATATGCATGTGATATGTGTTGCTCCAACATGCTCCAACCAAGGCACGCTGATGCAGCTGCAAGAGAGCCCGTGTAAGGAAATGATCCTGACATAACCTGACGAAAGCTTCATATACTTGCCAGTGTTTATCTGTATTTTGGGACCACCAAGCCAGGTCTTTCCACCCAGAAACCCACCCAGACCCTGACAGATCCCCCAAGCATAAGTATCACAAGTGGTTACCTATATACCTCTGCACAGAAGCATCTACCTCATCATCTAAAGAAGCATCAACCCAATCAACCCCCATCCGTGCGTACGTGAGGGAAGCACGAGCTGCGGCTGGCTGGAGACAAGGCCATCGACTTTCAGCGATGGCCCTTAGAGGCGACGAGCGACCCCGACACGGTGTGGAGGATGTGCGATAGGGACGACGTGTGGAGCAAGGAAGTGGAGAAGATGTGACGGTGCGGGGTGTTGTGAGGGGATTTTATTGGATCATTGCTACCTTTGTCCATGGTGGAATGGAAGGCATGTCAGGTGGCCAATAATCACAGCTAACAAATTAATTACAAGTCATGCCGTTACTGTGTTCTACAGATCTTGTGGTAGTCAATTCGGTACCGTGCTCGAAAAACAGTACCTGCAAAAGGAGAAAATAGCCTGCAAGGCTCCATTTGTGTTATTCTCAACCAAATGTTCCCCTATAGGACCGGCTGAGTGATGGTCACCATCAGGTACAGAGGAACAACCTCTCTTGTGTTTATGTCTGTTCTTGCCACCTCATGCCGTTGAGTTACAGCCCAAGCTTTTGAGTGTTCCGGATGCCATGCTGGATGCTGGTTTACCCGAATATAAGTTCCAGCATTCACGGTGGCTTGTCTTGAGACAACTCATACACCACCCGTCACTACCCGAAGGTCTCTTGCACCTGAGAAGTGATCTCTCGCACCTGCGGGTGTTGACGCCTCGAAGAAGCCGCGGGTGGATCGGAGGTCTTTTGGAAGCTGAAACACAAGCGAATGGATGTGATCCCCGTGGTCTTTGTCCTGGACATGCCAGGCGAGGATAGACTCGTTTGTCGCACTGGGTCACTGATAGAGGATTCAGTTTTCATCCTGGTGATCATGTTTAGGTGAAGAACCAAGTATATAGAACATGGATGAATATGGATAGCCAAATCTGCTGCATGTTAGGTAGGTGAAGATCACCTAAGCCATCCCAGGTGGAAGAAACATGTTTCACGTTACATTGAGGCTAGATACTCATGTTCTTTCGGGTAGAGAACATGGCTGGCTGCCAACTCACCAGTATCAACTCACCCCTTGGACATGCATTCCATGGCTTGGACCCATCCATTCCCAGACCGCAGTGCAGGTGTACAGTCAATCGTGCACATCAGCTTGGAGGTCTCGAAGGCGGGGAGGTGAGAATGAACAGGCTAGAAGGCGGTAGAAGTCTTTAGAGGAACTTCTGAACGCAGTCTAGTCATGTTAAATTTAGTCATTCTGCGATGGCGACGATGTTGTTTTTTGAGCATGTACTGTACAGAGTGTTTACAACTTCACCTCCGTTGTCACCTACCTACAATCAAACGTGCACGGAAGAAGCACACTACAGCAGCCCATCTTCGTTGACGCCAGTCCACTAGTCCAAGCCTTTTTGCAAGGCCAAAGAACAGTACGTTTGTCATTGGAAGCTATATTCTCACCCATGATCAAAGGGTGTCAAGTGCGATCATGTTAACATGCCCAACGTGTCCTTGCGCTTCACATCCTGATGAACCTCGGATCTCCACTGCAAGGAGGCCGCGCTGAATTTGCAGTTGAAACTTTTGCGACAGACGCTTGGTCCGAAGGGTCTATCGGGAGAAGAGGTAGGAGGGCTTGGCCGTTCTTTTTGTCCGAGTTTGTGGATGGACATGGTTACTGCAAGTGTCAGCAAATTGTGCATGAGTCCCTAGCTTCACTTTGTACATTTGGCTGTGGCTCAAACATGGAGCGCCCCAAGAGAAACATTCCAATCCCGACCTGGCACATGAAGAACATTACCTTATGTATAAAGCCTGCTAGTTCCAGAGTCTTAGTTCTTGAGTCACATCCATGCTTGTATCAGTCCTCCTGCTAACAGGAAGGGACAGGTTTGCCTGCCTTGATGCGCTGGATGCAGCTTTTGGACAGATCATGTGGAAGCGGATCATCATCATTTAATGATGACTAAGGGTCATCAACTTCCCACTTCCCCAAACTTAAACCTAGGATTATAAGATGCTATATAAGGATAGGATGTTCTTAGATGATGACTTAGGGTCATCTTCAAGGATGTTCTTCCCACTTCCCATCACGGCCGTCTTCTCACTCTTCTGCGCTGAGGAAGGTCGTCATCGACCAGAAGGATGTCGGATGGGGGTCGGATTGGGTAGGTCGTGGCGGTCGTGGGTCTGGCGCTTCTTTGAGAAGAGCCATTGATGGGGTCGGTACAAGTGCAAGATCTTAGGAATTTAGTGCCATCTACTCTGAGGTTTCACTTTAGCGAAGCTCACCTTTATATGGCAAGATTTGCAATACATTAGACGTAGGTCGTTGATGGGACATCCGATTTTTGTGGGTGGTGTGCGTTTCGTCAGGGGAGCACCTCCAGATGGAACCCCTTAATACGGATGAATTCGAGGTCAGAGCACATCCTAGATGGGACCCCCCAAAAAGATCGGAAGATCGGTTGAGATGGCGATCGGGAGACGTTCGACGTCCAATCGGGAGACGTTGATGTGTTTCACCAACTTGAATCCGGTGACTTTGCGATTTCACCAGGTCCAGATTTAGGGCATGGTTGGTTTACGCACCAGAACCACTGGAAAGGGATTTCCTGCAAGCTGAGGTGACCAGGGTGTCGTGATCACACGTTTGCAGTTTGTTTGCATTTGTTTGCTATCTACTATCTCTCCATAGCAAAACTTCCGGATACTTCTGGAACAGCTACTGATTCAAGATGATCAGAGCTTCACTGATTCCAAGTCAACTCTCTTGCGGACCGGCGAAGCGCATGTTCGCTCGGGATCGAGCGCTCCCGTGAATGGAACGGTGAGCTTGGGGAACACCAGAACACCGAGAGGTTCGAACCTCCCTGCGTGACCCCAAGGTGCAGATTTGAGGTGGTGTTCAGTTCCATCATTTGTTGTCCGTCAGTAGTGATTGGTTTACTTGGGAAGAAGGCTCGGGAGGGCCTTGAGTTATCCATCCAGTCCACAGGTACGTACAAATTGGAAACACCCGCATCATGCCCGTCATGTTTACATGTTTTGACATGGGGATCAGTCACAGCTGACTTTGCGGATGTCCTGGTCCTAGATTCTCTTGACTATTCATACCGCGGAAAATCAGATGTAGTAAGAGGATATTTGATATCCTATTCAAGCATTGACAACAGGTCCGCAGCTGTAGATAGTCTTCTACTCTTGCCCCACGACTACACACCCCTGCGCAGCCTCCCTATACAGCCTCGTGTAGGTTCAAGATTCTGAGTTCCACAACGTATTCACAGGGTTCCGTTGTGGGCACTACATTGCCCATAATGCGAGGGTTGTGTTGTGCTACTCTTGGGAAACCACGACACCAACGGATGGAACATGACTATGATGAAACTGTGTATTTTATAACTGTATATTACAGGACACAAAAGCTGTTGAAGGGAACAACATTCTTTTGTGTGGGCGGCCTCCAGAAGGGTATACATATTTCTCACAAGTCATCTCACCTGGATTTGTAGTTTCCATCCAAGCGTTCCTTTTTGTTTTTCCGGGGGGCCCCCCTCGACCCTGAGATCACACAGGTCCCAAAAAGGAGCCTCCTGGCACCAACATCCCCTAAATGATCCACTGCCACCGAAACGAAACGAAAGCACGACCGGACCCTCCTGGCACCTACATCAAAACGTGTCTCCAATCACCAGAAAAGAGGGCAGGGTGGCAGTGGATCCATAGGGGTCACCGGGGTCACCTGCCGTCCTTCGGGTCTCAACCGATGATGCCGCCGCTGATGCCGCTGCTTCCATGCCCCGACCGCCGTCGTGTTTGGGGCTCAGCCGCTTCGTGGACGCTGAGAGACCTCGGCGGAAGCGTTGGACCGTTGGACCCCCATTTTTACTTGCACGCCATGGATGCGAAGTTGCGAGAGCTGGAGGAGTGTGGTGCGGTATTTGAGGTTTGGAGGTATGGCGGGGAACTATGGGAGGAAAAAACTAATGGTTTGGTGTTGAATGTTGAACTCCACCGTTTGAGGAGATGCGTCCACCCCATCTCCCAAAGCCTCACTTGGAACTTGGAAAAACATAGCCGGACGAGGGCCTGCAGAAGATCAGAGACCACCCGCGGACTAGATGTGTTGTGCAGGTCCACAGTAAATCCTTCATGACAGTGATAACATGTAATATCATGTAAACTGTTTGTTGTGTGTGTGTGTCCACCCCTGGACAAAGGGTTTCGTCCCACTTTTCCACTGGTCACCTTTACCACCGTTCAGTTCCATAGCAGGGGGGCTCACGGGTCTGTTCCTGGCGTGAGCCAACGAAGCTCCAGGTTCAGACTAGGATATCGAAAGAGGACGCTCTTTCGACGTACCTGCAACCTGAACTTTTGACCACGCTGTCTAATTTGCTTTGTTTGATTCCATGGTTCTTCATGCTACCTACCCCCAAACCCTTTGTCCCACCGCAGACATGCAGCCGACGTGCAGCAGCGATGAATGTCCGTTTCTTCAAGTGCGCTTGCAAACATTGTTGAAACAATACCTTTTCACGGACTCTGCCACCTTGCCGTTCCATCGCCATTTTACCTGGGAATTGAGTGTAACTGAATACCAATGTCAGAGTGTGTTTCGCTCAGCCGTCCCACTCGGGTGCTGAGTGTGATCCCCGTCACAGGGGCGCGGTTTTTTACATCGGAAAGCAACCAACCCAACATGCCACCTCTCACCGGATTTCCACTGGAAGTCATTGACACACCCTTTGAATCAACAGATGCATTGGCCGCCGGGCCTAAACACGGCAGCTTTCTCTCTTCCACCGGCTTTTTGATCAGTCTTGCACATGGCTTTCTGCATGTTCTGCCTGTTTGACTTGACGGCTAAGTATTCACATGCATGTGCTGCTAAGTATTCACAGGCCGGACGAATTGATCATGCATTCCCCTCCCTACCCCCAGGCCTCCGTTGCTATCCCACCCGCTACTGGGAAACAGAAGGAAATCGCACTCAACACACTTGTGTGTTGGTGCCTTTCCTTCTGTTTCTCCTAGCCTATTGCTAACTACCCGGGCGGTTTAAGACGAATGTCCCGCTCGCGTTCTACTTTCATTTAACTAAGTGGGCCTCGTAACTACTCCTATCTTTCTTTCTTGCCCTCTTAGTCTGCTTTTGTTTTGTTTGCTTTGTCTGTCTTTCTAAGGCTTTTTAGGTGACTATTAGTTTTGACAAAGCACGCCCTCCACCAGTTTTTGAGAAAAAAGCGCCGAAGCCGGCGACCTGTGTGTGTCCACCCCTGGACAAAGGGTTTCGCCCCACTTTTCCACTGGTCACCTTTACCACCGTTCAGTTCCATAGCAGGGGGCTCACGGGTCTGTTCCTGGCGTGAGCCAACGAAGCTCCAGGTTCAGACTAGGATATCGAAAGAGGACGCTCTTTCGACGTACCTGCAACCTGAACTTTTGACCACGCTGTCTAATTTGCTTTGTTTGATTCCATGGTTCTTCATGCTACCTAACCCCAAACCCTTTGTCCCACCGCAGACATGCAGCCGACGTGCAGCAGCGATGAATGTCCGTTTCTTCAAGTGCGCTTGCAAACATTGTTGAAACAATACCTTTTCACGGACTCTGCCACCTTGCCGTTCCATCGCCATTTTACCTGGGAATTGAGTGTAACTGAATACCAATGTCAGAGTGTGTGTTCAAGCAAACCCAACCGCCCAACCGTGTGTAAAAAGATTAGCCTTATTTGAAGTCCAGCCACGTGGTCTGGGCATGATACTGGCTAAGACTCAGGTTGGGTGACATTGGTCTTGCTCGTCATCATCAGCCCCTAAAACACAAGGCATTTGAAAAAGGTGGGTGGTCAAAACCCAAA
Source organism: Durusdinium trenchii (assembly GCA_963970005.1). Classification (NCBI taxonomy): domain Eukaryota; class Dinophyceae; order Suessiales; family Symbiodiniaceae; genus Durusdinium; species Durusdinium trenchii. Next base: position 297,645 of record CAXAMN010024917.1, read on the forward strand.
TTTAGCATATTTTATTCAAGAGCTGTGCAAATATATCATTCAACGGTGATCTGAAACCTTAAGCGGGAAGAGTTAGTCAGCTTCTTCCAGATTCTTTGGGTCAGAAGGGTGTTGTCATGCCTTCCTCGCACCAGGAGGCCTTAACCGCTCAGCATGAAAACCTGGAGGCCGGGAGTGGTCCTATTCTGTCGAAAAGGTTCCATGGAAGTGGACATGGTCGGCTGTAAAGGAAGAATCTGCTTCTATCCGGCCGTCCACGAAGCCATGTGGTCTCAGAGTGGGATTTCGTCAGAAAGAAAGAGTCCATGTGTTCTTCAAATGTGGTTTCAAAAGGTTTAGAATCGGATTTAACTGTAACTCGACGTGGATCTTTTCTATTCTATTCTTAATGGGTCTCATGTCGGTTGTCAATTCGGTCCAGGGCCTTTCAAAACAAGGCAGGGCAAAATGTGAAGGGTGGTGATGTTTCCTGGGAAGTTCTCCTGGGAAGTGTTCATTCCATTCTGCTTCGTGTTTCTTGATTGGACTTTCCAAGAAGAACACAGTGTCCAACCAACGTAGGCATTAAACAATATAAACCACTTTGACCTTGATGACACTCCAGAAGGACTCATCTCCAGCCTTTCAGTTCGTCCTTCCTTTCAAAAGCATTAAAAAGGACGCTACTAGGGGCTCCTGGCATCGCTACTAGGAACAATGTTCGCTACTATAGGGGCTCCTGGCCGTACTCCGAACGGAGCGATTCGGACGCGAACCGAGCCCGGAGCGAGAACCCGGTCGGTCGTTCCGAGGCGATTTGGCTCGCGAGTGCCGCCTGGGCTGCCCAGAGGGAGAGCACTCCGACTTCGACCCACTCCCAGGCGCAGACGAGTCTTCGACCTCGCCTCCACGCCTTCCGTTTCGGTCGCCTTTTTGCGACTCGTTGAGGTGAAGAAGGACTGGATGGACGGGTTTGGGCGGGAGAGATGTTTGGGGCGATTTGGGGATGATTTGGTGTGAAACAACATGGTCCACAACAGTTACTGTAATTTATGTTAATTCACCATAATTTCATAAGTCTCCAATCATCAGAGTTTTTGAATAGTGGAGTCTCTACATGTGGTGCGATCTGCCAAAAGCGCTGGTACTGTAGAAGGAGAGGAAATGGAGAGTGTATGAAAATAGAGGTTGCACTTGCAGGGCAAGGGCTGTCATCCCGTCCACCCTCATTGAAGGATCCGTGTGCAATGTTCCTTAGTGCCAAACACTGGAGGTGTTCCATCAACTGTTGACTTCTATCCATTTCACCCAGCAACTACAAGTCAGAGAATTAAATGAAACAACTAGCATCACCACAGAGAACATTTATTTGCTGCATTTTCTCTTCAGATGCGACAGAGGTGCTGGTGGTATCTATAAATTCGCCTCGACTAGCATATACATATGTTGGATCTGTCCTATTACCTGTAACAGTCAGCAAACACTTATCACAAGGCCTTTAGTAGCTATCATCCACAATTGCTAGGGGTAATAGGATAGACCCAAGACATCTAACTGAACCCTTTCCAGACCGGTTGCTCCTCGCTGCCCGGACTGCTCCCGTCGAGGCCTTGAGCCCCGTGGCTTTGGAGCGGCTCTTGGCGTTGGCGGTGCCTCGACCGGTCGGTCGGACCAGGTGAACGGTGAAGGTAGAGCCATGGTGTTTCTGAAGGACATGTCTTAAGCGGTCTTAAGGGTAGACTGAGTCGACTCACTCATCCTGTTTGAGGTGAAGAGCATGAAAAGCAGTGAATGTCTAGTGAACAGAGCATGAATGAAAATGATTTGCCTTTCGAAGGAGAGCTTTGCACCAACGTTGAAGTTTAGTTTTATTTGTAAGTTGTGGAGGAAGGAAGGGGTGCTGAGAAACGAGGCGTTTTTTTGCCAACTCATCGAATGAACTCATGAAGCTCCTTCGTCCTTGAACGAATCGGATGGATTCGACGGAGGAAGATGAACGACGCAGGAATCGGATGGATGGCGAAGACGTTAGACTTCTTCGCATGGCTTTGGTTTGAGATCGAAGTTAGACGCTATATACAGACTAGGTGACTAGGTCGTGACATTACCTCCAGCTTGGTGACTGCCAAATCCATCAACCACCAACCTTTCCGTTTGTTGTTGCTGTTGCTGTTGTTGTCGTCGTCGTTGTTGTCGTTGTCGTTGTGGTTGTTGTTGTTGATCTCACAAAGTTCTGCCCGGCCAGTCAAAAGAACACCAGGTGCACAGCTGCCAGCAGAAGCACGCCCGTCACTGCTTCGTGGTCTCAGTGACGCTGATGCACTTGGCCTCCGGCACAGATGCCCAGGCAACGGGGTTTTCCTTGAAGGATGCTGAAGGAGGTGTAGAGCGGGGTGGAGCAGTAAGGAGGAAGCTGAGGAAGGTATTTTGGCAATTGAACGCTTTTTCACTTGTTGATGTACAGCATCCAGGAATCCCGGAGTCGAGTTGACATATATGTTCAATACCCAGACACTCCATGGGACTGGCATATATGCCTACATTGACCACGAAAACCGCCCCAATGTAGGCATAAATGTCAGTCCCATTAGTCGTGTCTGGGATAGGTACTCAATGGTACTCAGATCATTGCAGAAGGGCTTTGTAGTGCCGTTGCCATGTCCTTGAGGTCGATCGTTTGAAGCTGTGGAAGAAGATTCTGAAAGCTCATGTGGCGGGGGATCAGTTTGGCAGTTTGACAGCTATACATCACAATGCATCACAATGAGTATCACAAATGCTACTTCCTCCCTCCTATACATCCTCCTACACGCCCAGGGACTTACCCCTACTACTAAGCAGGCAGTGAAGCAGATTGGCAACACCCTCCGCAAATCGGTGGAGCTGCTCTTGAGCCACCTACAGTCTGAGGACTGCATCGAACGACCGCTGTAGGCGTACTGAGAGATGTTCGAACCGATTTCACGTCGGTTCCCAACTGAATCGAAGACAAAAACCGCACAGGCCACGACAGCCCCTTTGAAACATGCATGCGACGTCTCATGGTCTTTTCGACCCCGCTGGGCATGGGGTGGAGCTGGGATGCGATGGGCAGGGCACGAAAACCGTCTACAATCTACAATCACTGTCACACGCTAATGACTCCAGGATACTTGATCTGAGATTGGGACCCGAGGATACTCCTTGCGATCATCACTAGTCACATGGGGGTCAATTGGGTCACATCACCATCGCGGCGATGCGACCCCATGTGGAGCATCTTCCCCATGTGAACGGATCGAGGATCGAGGCTGCAGATGGGCGAGCACTCGCTTGTGCACTTGAAATTTACCTCGCTTGTGCACTTGCAAATTTACCTCGCTTGTGCATTTTTTCTACTAGTACTACTACTACTACTACTACTTCTACTACTCCTTACTACTGCTACTACTACTACTACTACCACTACCACTACCACTACCACTATACTACCACAACTACCACAACTACCACTACTACAAGTACTACTCCTACTACTACTGCTACTACTGCTACTACTGCTACTACTACATCATACTACTGCGACGAAGACCACGACGACGACGACCGCGAAGACGCAGACGAATAGTACTACCACGACGACTACTACTACTACTACTACTACTACATCATAGTACTCACTAACTAGCTAGCTTGCTAGCTAACTAGTTAACTAGCTATCTATTTAACAAACAAACAAACTAACTAACTAGATCAGACACAGAACATCTGTATCACATGGTTCTTTGGAAGCACATATTCAATAAAGATCATCACGTGGAAGAATGTCAACAAAGACGTTATTAACCCCCCC
>CAXAMN010024917.1:308573-350088 GCA_963970005.1 Durusdinium trenchii
GGTTTAATTAGGAATTGGTGGTTTTGGTCAGCTGTCAGTTTTGAAGAGAAAACTATATCAGCTAATGAATCATAATCATTGGCCTCAGAAGGAATTCAAACCCTTATTAATTAGGTTTCCAATATAAAGAGTTTAGGGTCCCCCCAAAAAATAGCATTATTAAGGTCCCATTTTTCAAACATGGGGTCTGGAATAAGTTTGGAAGAATTTAGCATTATCGAGGACCCATTTACTAATCAGCATCCAACATTACAGGCCTCTCAACCCACCGGATGGAACCAACATTGTCTGAGGTGGCAGACGATACTGCCATCTCACCAAGTAACTGAGGAACTCCGTTTTCAATCCCTCAAAAGATGTATAATATACATATCAAACGTGTATTTTTTGCTCTTGGATACTAGCAAAGACAAGTTTTCCTCAGGAACAAAAAACACATCTGATTATATACTGTGGTTTGTGAAAGGCTCTGATTTCACTCATTCGCTATCACTCCAACTGCAACCAATTCCGTTTTTTCCGAGGCAACCAGGAGGTCTTTCAGCTTTTGGCGCGCGCAGCCACCAGCAGCACCCCGCGGGTGAAAGGTTGCTCTGAACCCATCCAGCAGAAGGTGCAGGACCCCAATCGACTCCAGTTGATTCAGTTTCTCCACGGATGCGCATGCAATGGTGTAGCGTTTTTGGTATTTATATATAGGTAGCATTTAGTAGAGTAAAAAGAACGAATAATAATAACGCTGAAACAACATGTTTGTGAAGAAAACACTGCTGTCTACAATTTATGCAATATACTGTACCATGCGGGGAAACATAACCATCCACCGCTCATTCTGTATGTGTTAAATAGCGACATGTGGCCTAGCCCAGTGTGTAGGGTGACTCCCTGCGTTGACATTTTTGCGTAACTAGGCGTTCCACTACATGTGTGACGAAGTATGTTTCTTTGGTGTCGCGAAGATCATTAGGGCTCCGATCGCATGATGGTTTGGAGAGCGACCAATCCAGTCATCAACTTCTTGAGGGAATATTCTTGTGCAGGGCTGCAGGGTTGTGAAGGATCAACGGTTGGGCCTCAACTTGTAAGGGGCACAGTGTTTTCAATGAGAGTTCGATCAACTATCACCATGTACGGTTTGGTGTGTGCATTGGGAAACTGCGACAAGATCACGGAAACCAAAAAACGATTGTCCATTGGTTGTGGGTTTTCCCTTTCTGACACCCCCATTGGGTGTGTGATTGAATGTGAATGCCTTTTGCCACAATGATGAGTGAAACACCTTTGCCGGTGCATTAGAATAAGGAGACTCCCTTTGTTGTGGGTTCTTCTCAGTATTGAAATACAAACCCACCGACGATCATGGCAAACATATGCGAACAGCTCTAGATGAAGATGTTCATAGACTCATAGAGGCTATTCTGGCTGTGATTCTTGTTGACGCCACATGAGGAAACTGCTAAGTCTCACTCTTTCGTTTAATTTTTCACTAAACAGTGATATTTAAGCTGGTTCGTGGTGTGGCTTGAGCTCGTCAACTGAGACCACGCAAGGATGAGGAAGGAGAACTAGGACAAGACTGACAAAGACCTTGAACACCCTCAAAAACTCCAGATGGATCACCGGGCAACGCCTTGCAAAAACGGGGGACGTCGGTTTGCAACAAGCCCATGTCCAGCTCTCCGGTGCAGGAGATGCGGAGCTATTGCCGCTTGAAGGTCTCCCGAGCCACCAGTCAACTCTTGTGCTTCGCGATGACGAAGTGCCGCCCGGACGAAGGGCCTGCGCATCGGAGGTCACAAAAGGACCATACTAGGCCCAGAAGCTTTTGCCGATGTCCTTGCGGTTCTTTTGGTACATTATTGGTTAAGTTTAGAGATTGTTTCACATGGGTGACGGACTTGATCGACCACACCCCGTACGATTTCATGGAACCTCATCATGGATTATACTCGTATTCTGTGTCACATTCAGACTTTGGAGGTTCTGAGAGAAAAGCGTTGCTGAACGAAAGTTAACGAAAGTACGAACATGTCAGGGACGAGGAAATCCCAGTGGTCTCGGTCATGGCAACGACTACTTCTGATTAAATATAACTCTTTGCAGAGTGCCCAGATCTGACAGAAGTTGAGAAATGGTCGCAGGTATTCCATGAGATTGGGTCATGTGGAAGGGGCTGGGTATGGCTGGGTGTTCAACCTTAGCAAAGCGGCTGATGCACGTTGACTGTGGTTGCTTTTGCTATGCCAAGGCACACGTCTTCCAAATGACTCACCCTCTACACTCTACACTGCACTCCCAGTGTAAAAAAAATACATTTATATAACACCCTTTTTTGCTGAAAAGGAACCGGATCTTCTGACCGGGATCCACCGGGATCCGTGGCGGTTTTCGGGTGGCACCGGTGAGGCTCATCCGTGGCGCGGCAAGGCGCCGAGGCGCGCATCGCCAAGGATGTCTCGGAGGCACTGCGGGGCCCCGGGGCCGGGGAGTCGGTTTTGGTCACCGGAGGTGTTTGTGAGGTATTGGGTGTGTTTTGGTAGTTTGGTTCTTCTTTTCCAAGTGAATTTGAAGTGCTCTGTTTCACATATCCATTTCTTGGTGGTCTCGAGTCTAGAGGGGTTGCTAGGTCGGTCAAGGTTGCATGACATGTGCTATAGGTTGGTCGTGCGTTAGTTTTTGTGGTTTGTTTGCCTGTCCATTTGTGAGTCGTGAATGCACGAGCCGAACCTGCAGTTCCAGAGCTGAGCCGATCTGCCGGCTGTGCCTTAAGTGAAGTCTTTTCTCAACCGGTCTCGACCGGAGGCGCCAAGCCTCCCAGCTTCACCGAAAGCTCATCGCCGACATGGCTTGATTTGTAACACGAAGTCTTCCGAAGTATTCTTTTCCTTGCATAGGCGTGCATCAGTGTCAGCCCGGAAGCCGGCAGCACTCCAATACGATATATGTCATCTAATGACCATTCTGGATCTTCAGGGACATGGCCTTCCTTGGTATCCCGTCCCCCCTTCTCCATCCTTCCCCTTCTCCAACCGTCCCGTCCCCATCGGTCTCTTCGGACCGCACTCCGGACCGAACGCGAGACCGTAGGCCTTGGTGGAGAATCTCCTCTACGCTGTGCCGGACCCAAAGCTACAGCACTCCTTGGTGGAGCGCCGTGGGTTTGACCGCCGGTGGATTTACCGCCGTTGGTTTCGTGCAATTCCACGTTCCGCCGTACGTAGGACCTGAAATCGTTCACCCAACATGGGCCAACAACTAAGGGAGGTGGGAAGGGCTTCAGGGAGTGAGTTCGACGATCCCATGGTTCAACAGGTGGTTCCTGAGAGACGAACATGACACATAATATGCTGCCCTAAGGTATTTTGCCAGAAGAATTTGGAGGCTACTGGCTACTGTCCAATTTTATCCAATTTTTATGACAGTACTCGTTCGCAATTTCTCTTTGATCAGACGGATGCAAAGCCTTAGATTCCTCAGATAACATAGAAAGGCAGAGACGGTAGACTTAGAGACTTTAATTCCTACTACCCTTTTTGAACAAATCTTCATTCTCCCTGCCCACACCTGTGCGGCATGCAATTAGTCAGTTTGCGTTTGAGCCAATTTTCTGGACACCGAAGTAGATTTTAGTTTTCAAAATTAGCAAAAAGTGGATCCAATATGCTCCAATGACATCCAATCACTAACATATATCCAAGTAAGTCCATTCTTGGCCAATTTGTTAGATCAAGAAAGGCTGGATCAGTTCGTCCACTCGGGCTCCCCGAGTTGTCGGCCATCTCCACCGGTCGCCAGGAGCTGCTTTGGCGCGTGATCCGTCGCACCAAGCCCCGCAGCTCGCGCAGCGCGAGTCGCGCGAGTGGCGCCTCAGTGCGCTCGCGAAGCCAAGAAGGAGGCCTTGCGAGGCCGGAGGCTGTAGACACTGGGAGGCAGCTATAGCTGGGTGGATGACCGGTGGCGGAAACGAGGAAGATGAAGGATGAATGATTCATGGATCATGACTGGGACACAAGTGGTCTTAGGCTATAGGGTGTTCCTGACCTTGCAAGAAGGAAATTGGAGCTCTTGAAGGGTCGGACTTCGAGGAGCATCTTCAACAAATCGACGAATCATCTGGAATGTGCTGGGTCACCAATCAAGCCTATGGAAAACAAGAGCAAGCCCACAAGAGTACCCAGAAGTACCGGCGAGATGCTGTGTTCGATCCGATTGAGCTCCAAGAAAAAGCACTGGTGTCAGTGAGAGGTGAGCGTGCTTTCCGTTGAAGGAGAGCTTCAGCAATTGTTTCTCCACGTGAAGGTCGGTGTAGTCGCATGCTATCTTTGGGTAAACGGTAAACACCAAGAAATACTGGCTGAAACTTCAGAGCACAAGCGTTCAAACGTGCGGGGTGTGTCCTTCAATGCGTACTTTGCATCCATGACTTCACGGCTACAGGGAAGCTATTGAAGGTCCAAATGGCACCACCCTGCAGCCACAACAGGATCAGGCAAGACTCCCAAAAGGTCACTGGCCACTTATACCATCATAGCATCTCAAATCGGGGTAGATCACATAATGACTTAATCATGCTGCGCGGCACTCACCAAGCCCGGCACACACACACAGTAGGGTTGTGATGTCGGGTTCCTCAGCTGGCTTTTTTCCCACCAAGGAGAAGCTTTTCAAGGCTGGCAGTTGCCGATCGTGGTCGACGAACTGAGGATGTGAACTGGTTTTGGCGTGTTTTGGCGGTGTAGAGTCTTACATAGAGCACTTCAATAGAACAACGGAGGCTCTGGACCGGGATAATTATGGTTCCAAGATTGTAGCAGCCACTGGACTATGCGAGAGCATCATCTGACAGGTGATGAACAACCAGAAGAAGCGACAGATGATGAAATGTGAGATACTGCGCAACTTATATAGGGTTCAACAAAGAGCCAACTACGAACGAGGCCAAAAGGCATGTACAGGTGTACATCCTTTTGCAGACTCTTAGCATCATGTATAATCAGAACACCATACAGGTAACTTGGTGTGTTTGTTCGGAATAGCTGGGTGAACCCACTTTATTCTTCGCATGCAATGCTTTAATCAACCGGGCTGGTTAGGTTTCTTCAAGACAAAATGACATTGACCAACATGACATTGACCAAGTTTGCGGAAACTTCTCCCTGCAGCAAATCTTACTGCACCATACTGCACCTACGTTGACAAAACTCACCCCTTCGAGAATACCATACCGCCCTCGTTAGCTCTCCTTCGTCAGTATCAGTCTTTCCTCCTCACATTCTCCCGTTCACTACAACTTGAAACCATCCATCAGATTCCCCTGGAAAAATAACAGAGCGCATCGATGGGGGAAAAAAATTGTTTCGCAGACTCAAGGAAACTGGTATGTCAGCGGAACAATAATATTTGTTTGTGTAAACCCGTCCGTTTGTTGTTAGTTTTAAGCCTTTTGTTCCACGTCTCCAGTGGCACGTTCAACCACCGTTACAGTAGGTTCTTTTTGTTGCTCGTTTCACAGGCTAGAAACGTTCAAGCATCCCCCTGCCTCGCTGGAAACTGATGAGTGACTGATTTCCGCGGCTGATGTCGCAAGCAGACGGGTCGCTCATGGTACATCTCACAAAAAAGAATTAAATAATTATGGGAAGTGCATCGCTATTAGTAACAAGTGCATCGCTTCTAGTAACAAGTGCCTTACTAGTAGTAACAAGAAGCTATTAGAAACAATAAGCTACTGGGGTCCCTTGAAGAACCACACAGGTCGTTCGGGGCACTCGTCCGATCCACAGAACCTGGAGGTCAAGGGCGATCCGTTCTCACAGATTTTGCAGAAAGCGAACCCCAAGGACCCCGGCGCCGGGGGTGTTTTTGTCTCGTTGGGCGCCATTTTGGGCGGCGCCGTTTTGGAGACCCTCATGCGTTTGGAAAGGCTGAAGTGGGTTAGATCTTGACTTGGAAGAGGACATGGGCGGCCAGCTGTTTGTCAATGTCCTTTTGGAGAGAAACACTCGCCGTCAGTAGCTCGCAGGATGTTCACATATGTTCACTCTACTGAAGATATATATGTTTGTTTCTTTCCCCCCAAGACGTGTGAATCCTTTTTGAAGCAAAATGCTGTTGAACGTAATGGGTTTGTTGAACGTCCATTCCTTCGACTGTTTTTAAGCGTTCCCCGGAAGGACCGAAGGACATGACCTGAGCCACGGGGCCCCCACGAAAGAAGCATTGACATGCATTGACATGCATTGATGTTTGGTTGTTTGGTTTTCAGACCTCATTTTTTGTGGGGGGGACTAGCAAGTCACATGTAGCGGGTCAGACTGGTCACAGCATTGCAAACGAACTTGGTCACTCGATCCACATGCAAAAAGGAGGGAACGACACGTCAAATTTCTCATTGGTTGAGCCTACTCCGAATCCCCTCCAGTACAGTCCAATTGACTCATCACACTCTGCCTGCAAACGCGGATTCTTTCCAGGACTTTCCAGGGAAACAGGCCAAGTTAGTGCAGGAGGTCTCTGAATGCAGCTCCTTGGACCGCAACAGATGCTTGAAACAGCCACTATTCATAGTGGGCTTGGGATGGCGGATTCCGGTTCCCAGCAATCGGATCCTCAGGGCCGCCTGGACGTGCACACATCCTTTACCAACTGATTGCAGGGCCTTAGCAGGAGTGCCAAAGATTAATCGGTTGTGAAGAAAGATGAACAGGTTGGACCCCCAAGGCTAGTGAATGTGTTCATCTCCTTGTCCGATAACGGTTCAGGGATGCCGCGGTATGCCCCCACCAAAACGAGCAACCATCGGTTTTAAAGCGGCCAGCCATGAGTGGGTTGGGGCCGCTTCGGCTCCGGTTTCCACTTCGGGGCCTCGCGCCAACCTACGCGATCCGGATGCCAAGGTGGTGGCATTCTTGAGAGCTCTTGTGCCATTCACTGGGGTAACTTGAAGGTGGAAGATGCCAAGGTGCCGAAGATCGTTTGCCAGATGAACAGTGGTAAGTGGTAGTCTTCAAAAGGGGGAATGCAGGCTGACCGCAGGATTCACAAGATGTGTTGATTCAAGGTGTTGGTTCTATCATGTTCTATAGTTCAATGTGTTTGGTGGTCACTGTGTGTATAAAAATGCGTGATTTCTCGGCTCTCAGAAGGACCAGAATGCGTTGATGATGAATCAGAACCAGCCCGCCAACCCGCAACGGAAGAAGGATCTGTTGAAGCTGTTATCATAGCCGTGCCTACTCGCAAAATTAACCGGAGGGGCCTGAATCTTGAACCCATTTTTGGAGGCCCCACTATATTAATAACATATGCCTGAGGAAGAGTGAGGGGGGATTGGGGTGGGTGGATCTATTTTGTCCAAGATGTGTGTAAATGGGGTTGGCCCCAAAGACCGTGATTTTCTTTATATTATCAGGGGTTGGCACCCTGATCTTCTGACCGCTTGCGATTATCTTATATTCCTTCATGAGTTTATGTTGGAGGTTGTGCACGTATTTTGAGAGCTCGTTTCTGTCATGCCCTGCTTCCTATGATATTAATTAATTTCTGTCTTGGCTCTTCACTCATGTGCTTGTTTGCAAAGCAATGCATTGCTGCAATGCCATGCTATTCACAGGATGGATCTCAGTCTCTCATATTATATAATGAAGTGAGTGCTAACCCACAACCAACACAGACACTAATTAATGCTAAAAGTTCAATAGCTTGCTGCAGTACCACAACCTTATGCTGCATGCTGCATGCCCCAGCTAGCATCATGATCATGTGCAGTGTGTGAATGCCAAAATGAACGCAACCTGCCTTTTCCCATCGTCGGCAGCACGAAAAAACGCGCCTTTTCAGAACGTCTTTGCTCGGAGGTGACCTTCAGCAAGTTCGGGCTGACCGCTTCGTTGGGCATACTGGGAGGATCAGGTGAGGAGCGACGGGAAACGGGGAAACGGGGAGGGCGTATGTGACATGCCGGTGGTGGAACCGACCTATGGAGTCTTTTTCATTGGCCGCACCGACATTTTTTGTTTGGGACAATTTGATCACCATGTCCTTCAAGCACTTACGCCGGTTTGAGTATGTTTTAGTACTGTAACCGGTTTTTGCCTCCGCTTCGACCGAGAAATCCTGAAACAGTGACTACAGCAAGGCCTAGGGTTGCAGCACGTATCTGGGACATCCTGTTTTAGCGGTGCGTTTGCACAATGCATGGCTTGGGCTCTATGGCCCACCCGGCTTCGCATGCCACTTCCTTTCCTCGAGTGCTGAAGCAGGTCTTGGTCCGCATTGGCTCGACCAAGACATTGCGTGTGTTTTGTCTCATGTGTTTTTGGTGTTGACCCTTTGACGGGGTCTTTAGACTATTCGACGCGGTTTCATTGGTCAGTGTTCTGTCTTCCTGCTGTTGCAACTGTCTTGCTCTTCTTGACCAGAAGCGGTGCGCAGCAGTACATAGAACTCTTGTCAACTCTTGTCAGCAGAGCTGGGAGGGTTGAACCAGCCTTGCAGAATCACTGAAAGTGAAACAAACACCAAGTAGGTAAACCAAAAGAGGTGCCGCTTCCGCAGGGAATCAAACACCAAATGGTAAGAGAACGAAGGTGCCGTTTCCACAAGGAGAAGTGCCCCAAATTATCCCAAATGGGACAGGTGGAGGAACAAGCCTAGGACCTCCCATGTGCAAAAGACATGTTTGGGGGGGGGGGGTGTTGGAAAAAATAGTACAGATATCCTGTTCCGCTGTTGGTAATTTACCAGCATCAGGTAGAAAGTCAGACCAGTATGGCAGTCAACATGGCAGAATGAAACGGTCGGAATGCCCAGAACTATGTAACCTGTAGGCTTGCATGTTAGAGATTCACATAAATATTCACATGTTTCGAGTTCCAAAGATGAAGGCACATGTGGATGAACATACTTGTTCTTGTTTCTAATGTTCAAACCCTCAAAAAGCACTCGAAAAATGTATATAATTTCGAATTTGGTATGATGGTGAAAAGAACTGTATAATGAACTTCCAAAGAGGAAACCCTGAGCAGGTTCAGCTTTGGAAATGCGAAACAAGAAATGCCCCCCAACTCATTTCGAGAGTTCCTTTATTCCTTTTTTGCTTGACAACATTGAAACCTGGAATATTTGTAATTAGTGATATGTCCGTACAAACTGTGACAGATAAGCTTTGTCGTGTCCTGGTTCTATCGGGAGTTCGCCAATGCCATACCGATGATTGAAGGGCTTGGTATACTGGTCAAGTCCGACAACCCGTATGGATTTCACTGCCGGAGTGCAGCTGCAAGCAGAGGAGTTGGGAGTTGGGAGTTTCCGCTTGGTGAGGGTTGTAGAAGTGGCATAGAAGCTAGAAGTGATTGCTTCATGCGCCAGAAACCGGTTTCTGGGTGACCTCGACCGTCGATGAAAACGACCAAACGACCGGCAGGCGTGTCCTCGTTCGAGCTTCCTTGGTGCTGCTTTGAACTGCCGGATTCTTGGCAGCAGTGCTCGGGCACGTGTGCGGGCACCAGGTTCTCGCAACGTGTGACGTGCTTGAGACACATTCAAAAAAATGATTTTGTTGACATGTGTTGACATGCCCCCGGGTATTATACACCCCGTATCACCTCGTCATGTATAGGTAATGCTTGCACGAAGCGACGCACTCAGTGAAGGCCATGACGTCACTGAGTGTCAGATGGTCCACACGTCACACGGCCAACTCCAAAGGGTCGTTGTAGGGGTCGTTGGTGGCAGTTGGTGGCCATGTGTTCAGTGCCCTCCACGGTGGCCAGTGATCCCCCGCCATCGACTCGTTTTTTTGGAGTGGTAAAGTGAAGACATCCTGCGAGGGTGGTGTGCGGATGCGGCAGAATGAACACAGACCCTGAATTGATGAGGCCATATTACGCCCCAAAAAGAATACGGACAAGACAGTGGACAAGACACTGCAGCAATAAACATCACATTGTAGATGAGAGATGATGAGAGTATAGACGAGTTCTTGCACCACCTGACAGTAAGCAGACTTGGATCATGGATTATTCAATAGAGGTTTGTTGAGCTTCTGCAGGGTTGTTCCCTTCGATAACGTGGATGTCGAAAGGAATCATTGACCGTTCATACGCGATATGGGGATCAAAGATGAGTTCAGACTTCCTCAGAGAGCAGGGACCCTCTCCTTGACATTTTGACCCATGTGTGTCAAAGCTTAGATTAGATTTATATAGGTCAGGATCTAATGTTAATGTCAGGTTATAATACCATGCTATATAGCACCATGATCACAATGTCAGAGATTAGACGCATGGTCTTAGCATGGTATAGATGCTGATAGACGACCAAGGTTCGACCTTCAAAAATAAGAGAAATACTGAAGTTTGGAGTGGCCAAACGGCATGGAAACTGCAAACAATCATAGACCCGCCAGACTCTTGTTGTAAAGCTGATATAAAGAGTAGGATGCTTGTTCATGACTTCACATGGGGCAATGCATACCAGAACCCTTTTGTCATAGATTCATAGATGCTCTCCAAGCGACAAACATACACATATCGACTGAGACCAACCGAAGGATAGCTGCATAGCTTTGAGGTTGGGCCAAAGCACCACAAATACTGTTGGGAGGTTGGGTCGACCCGTCAAACGGTAGGTTTTCTGGTTGACTGATGAATTGCATGTTCCTCTCCATCCTCGCACCAAACGGAACAGACCAAAGGATCCACACTATGTCTCCTGCCGAGTCTCCAAGAAATGAAGGATCGGGCGAACGCAGCAGAAAAAGCAGATGGAACCCCAGCAAGGGTTTAGGAGCTAGTAGTAACAAGAAGCTAGTAGTAACAAGTGCCACGCTAGTAGTAACAAGTGCCTTACTAGTAGTAACAAGAAGCTAGTAGGGAAAAGAATTCCCCACAGGCTGCCCGTCCCACCACGTCCACGTCCGAGGAAGCCCTGCAGCCCGGAGGGTCTCCCGGTGCGAACCCTCCGCCCTTGGACTTCCGAGTCGACCTCGGAGCCGCCATGGCCGCGCCCTGAGGAGGGCGGGGCGGAGGAGGGCGGAGGGTGGATCCCACAAGGGCGATCTCGTGACGGGTTCGGATTCCATGTCGTTACGGCGATCCGATGTTGTGGCAGAGGTTAGGTTAGTCCAACAGAAGAACAGCCATTTCTGATGGCTTTTTCAGTCATGTGTCCCTGGGTCTCAGAAGTTGGGGGTTGGATGGGGTCGTTCGGTTTGTGCGGAAACGGAACGAACGTCGTAACTGTCCAAGACCGGACGCCACTCGGGATTGAACTGTGTGACACCAAGGAACCTCGAATGTTGGAGCAAGGATGGAAAGACCAAGTATCTACAAAAAGGAATCAAGTATGCACACCGCACACCTGTTCAAGTTTTGCATTTCCCTGGTGGTTCAGTGGTACCAGAGTTTTGACACTTGTTAGCCATTACATGTCATTGCATGTCATTGCAAGATCCATACTTTGCAACCCGAGCCTGTGCCATTGCAAACCCTTTGCAGCGACCATCCAGCGAGGAGATTCGAGGATTCAGTGGTAGCTGTCACCAAGGTGTGTGGCGCTTTTTGCACAACACAAGATTGCTGGGCCAGAGACATTTTCGACATACCGGGAGGGTACCACGGATTCGGGCTTGTTGGGTGTGAGTTTAAGCCAGGGTGTTGTGGTATGGCCTGGTATACATCTCCACACAATAAGCATTGGGTTTGGAGGAGAGGTCGAACGGCATGTCACTGGCATGTCAACGTCTCAGGTCTTGTGCGCTTTGTCTCCAGCCTTATCCACGGCGATCGATCACGTTGATGCCACCCGGCTCAAGTTCAGCTGGCTCCTGGCCCAGTCGGGTGAAGTGGATTCTGAACAGTTGAACAAGTGCATGGACTGTTTCAAACAGGTGAGAAGATCACATTCTAACTCAACAAAGTCAGCTCCGAAAATCCTTATTTCCAGGACCATGCACCAAGTGCTGGTTCATCTTCGAGCTACGCTTCTGCTACTGAGCCAAGTGTTTTGGGATGGTGATAGCTCCACAATGCCAGGTGGCTAATGTCATGGCACTAATGTCATGTGGGGATGAGTCAAAACCTGGGAACCCGGGTTGACCACGGAAAATTAGACTAGCTCTCGCAGGTCAACCTATACCGGGGTTTAGGGCATTATAGGGCTCCGGGTTTTGACCTACAGCCCATGACCTCGCCCTCGCCGCACCTTTGAGTTCGTGAGAGAGAGAGAGAGAGAGAGATCTCCCGAAGATCAAGCTTGGAGAGCAAATCCAAGTGGACATGCAGGGTGCGCACATGTGCAATCCCTTGGTATGTTTGGGAAAGTGGATCAATTCCAATGAACAGAAGCATCAGATCGCACCTGCCATGTTCACCAATGATTGATTCAAGCAGCCATGTTCACGTGTTTTTTTGGTCGCTGATGTCGCACATCTTCGTCGCAAGGACCGGAGACGTCAACGTCAACGTCCAACGCAGCGTCCAACGCAGACCGGAGCTGTTTGGACCGGAGCCACCGGACCGAGGTGATGAGCTTGTGGGTCTCAAATGCGAAGGAGTTCCTCCCGAAGTTGTGGCTGGGCAGAAGACTGGGAGGCCTCTCACAGTGCTTTTCTTTGTCCTCCCCACCGCTCTATGGGAATAGTTGTGTCTCTATTTGTCTCTGTCTCGTGTTGCAGGGGTGTCAGTGCAGTTCAGTTATTGTTCTCACGGGCTTCGGTATCCATCCATGTGGAGCCGTTCTGTTTTGACACCAAGTCGAACGGTAGAGGAACCCTGCGGACAGTTATGAGGATTTGGGGTTTGCAAGTCCAGGGTCGTTGAGGACTTATATACGGGGATGCTGGACTGTTTCGCTTCCCTGTGCTAGCTTCAAAATACAGTAAACATGCACAACCGCAGGCGCCACAAGCAGATGCAGGTGGAGTGAAGTGAATAATCAACAAATGCATGAATTGACTTGTTCTAATTGCTTCTCTGAAGAGTCGCATCCTATGAGAGACCCATCGCTCGAAAAACAGTGTGGCTTTCGCCTCGTCTGGTTCTTGAGGCGATCGCTGATCCACGATGATCTGAAGGTCAAGGTGGCCAAGAACAAGGCGCCACTTTCCCACAGCTTTCCGCGGCCGAGACGTTGGAATTCCATCCGTTTGTTTGTTTGTCTGTCTATTGAGTCCCCGTGCGACCGAGGAAGGAGCGTATTCGCTTTGTTGGACCGTCCACAGACCGAATGGATGCGGGAGGAACCGACCCACCGGAACCGATCCTGACCCACCGATCCTCCGTTTCACCAAATGCTGGCCAACAGTTTACGTGTCTTCTTTTTTCCTTGCTATTTTGGACCAATATTTGAAGATGGAAGAATTGAGAGACAAAAGTGCGACATGTCGGAACTATCGTGTCGCTCGGAGTCTCTAAATTACTGTAGGACCTTCAAATTCCTTTACAGCTACCTACAGCTCTGTTTCTTGCACACAGCTCTCGAAGAACCAGAACATTGAACAGCGGCTTAAACTTCAAATGGTTTAAACTTTAAAGACCATTATTCCTAGCAAGTCAAGCTCTTCAACAAAATAGTTTCTGGCTTTTGCAAGACCTGAGTGAGCAAGCATATGAGCCTTGAGCGACTCTATTGCGACCAGCGTATATCCTTCATGGATTCCAGATGCTTTCAGCCGGAGACTTCCAGTTCACCTCCTCATCAAAGAAAGATCGAAGACCAAGCCCGAAATCAAAGACACTGAAGACACTACTCAGGGGTGTCTCTTATTCTAGTTCATCTAATATGACTGGGTGCATCATTGAAATAGGCAGACCCAGCCAAACCTCCCACGGAAGAGGAAACGTCGACAAAATGCTGAAAATCCGGTAACCCCGTATTAAAACCATTTAAAGCCCAGGGAGGTCACTCTGTGCCTGTCTATGCCACCAAACTCCAATGGCCGGGCTCGTCGCGACAGGCCGCCCTGCCGCCGCCGCCGCCGCCGCCCATGCAAGTCACCCGGAGCAGGTCGCGCGCGATGAGCGAAGCAAGGGAAGCACTCCGGAGTGCCTTGGCATCACAGGATCTTAAGCTTCTGTTGTGGCGGAGGGTGAAAGGGATCTTGTATGCTTACGACGCCGATGCTCACTCGCCAACATCCCGTTTGGCGTGCGCTGTTCCTCTTGTGACGACAGTATTCTTCGATCTCCTGGCCGCACTTAAAAGACGGCTGACAGATTGACGACGGTTTCAGACCTTCGTTTTGTTCACATTCTTGCTTTCAACTGACGTCTACAATACATTGGGTGGGGTGGTGTTGACGTCACTTGTACTTGCAGACGCTCTGGATGTTACGTCAAGGAAATAGAGGCTCCTGGGCCTCCATCAACTCCTTCTTGTTTGTTTCCTACAATCACATTTTGTAAGGGTGCATAGGCTTGGAAACCACAGTGACTGCATCATCACTGTGGCCACCCGGGGTGAAAGGAGCGGCCGATCCTTGGGATCGGGCACTCGGACATGGACATGTTGAGCACTATGCAAGCCTTGCAGAGTGACCTCACAAGCGAGCTCCACCGTTCGGTCCCTCCGCGAGTATATATAGGGGACTTGACTCCAACCGAGGTTGCTAAGGTTTTGCTTCAAGGTGACCAAGAGCTTTGCCAATTGTATCACTCTGGCCATGAGGATATCGATGGAGTCTCATCTAGTGAAGCATTTGATACGGCTGTTCGTGCTTGGCAGAAACAGCATGTTCGTGGCAAAGCACCCCCGTTTGGCTCCTGTTTTGCGTCGACAGCAACGTTGCTGTTTTGATCTGGTGATGTGCTCTCATGCTTGCGCTTCATCCTCTCCTACCGTGAAGCATGGCCATCGCACAGTTTCACATTTTGAGTCATTTTGTTGGACCAGAAGCAGACAGCTTTGGTTGCCCAAGAGGTTTCCCATTGTGCTGCTCGAACTAGCTAGCGCAAAGGAAACCCAGGTTGGAGGTGCAGTATTTCTGGCATCTTTGTGTTTCGCTTGCCCTTCTACTCCACGCTCCGGCGTTACATGGAAGAATTGGTGCTGGTGCTGGGGAGATAGGGGCCCTGTTTGCCCGGTGGCCTGGCCAGGAGGCCTGCCTTGCACAGTATGCTCCTCCACGCTGTGCCACTTAAGCTGTGTCTGCTGTGTCCTGACACCTAGATGGCGCACTTGTTGCTCCACGACCTGACCAGTTATTGCACCTGTTCTTTTTCAACCTTAGGTCACTGCATGTCTTGGCTGTGTGGGCATTCTTTACGCTGCCTTTGTATGATTCAGAGATTCATTTTGTTTTTTTTTCCCGCGAACGTTTTCGAACGCGCATGTTCAATCGTTTATGAACCCCTGCGGAATCCTGCAGGAAACATAGTATGGCAATGTGCGGAGATTCGTGCCTCTGTGGGTTTCTAGGTCTGCCGGTTTCCGTGTTTCTTGATTTCTTGGTTTCCGGGATTCTCGGTTTCCTGGTTTCGGGTTTCTTGGTTTCCTGGATTCTCGGTTTCCGGGTTTCTGGGTTTTCTGGTTTTCCAACGTAGCAGATTTTGATGATGTTGTAAGCCACCCGAAGGTAGAATTTAGCGCAGAAAGATGCCATTCCAAGGTAAATGATTGGAATTGCAATCCTGTATAGGTTTCCATACTTCCAGTCAAGCTGCCAAGAATGCCACCAAACCTATGTTGTGCGATTTAGACCTTGTGTGCCAAACCCCCAGATACTAACTGTGCGGAGATTTAGTGATACATTCACGTCACATTTCAAAAAATCAATACTTGGACAATCGACAATGCCAGCACACTTGGGGTGGCAGTGCTTTGGGCAGGAATGAGAGTGGGGGAGGCGGTTCGGTCTAATCAGCACTGTGATGGCGTTGGTTTGGTTCTGTCCGTGTACCATTGGGCTGGTTAAGAGTCTCCTACTTTCAGCCATATCCACATTTGGAGGAACGGTAGGTGGCCTGCTCTGACGAAAAGAGTTGCACTGTCAAATGTGATGTGTATTCCTTCAACATACTGGGTGTGACTGGAGCCTTCGCCTGAATGAGCAAGCACGGTAATCAGTACAACCTGCTACAAGACAGAATCAATCACACAGGTGTGACGGTGCCTGGAACACTGGAAAACCCTGTGAAGGCTTTATGTTTTGATCGAGCGTGTTTTCATCCAAATCTGAAGGGTATGGATTTCGTGGGCAACATATCGCTGAGAGTGGCAGCCAGGATTCATCCGGATTTCCACCCCTCCCCAACCACCAGGATTCACAGCAACAAAAGTAGATCGCACAGTGCTACTTCTCGCAACGAGAAAAACTCACGGACGTCGCACCAACGTTTGGAGTGAGCCATCCCGAGGCCACAGTGAGCCGGTGGTGCGGCCTGTGCGCCTGACGGCAGCGAAAGCCTCAGCAGAGAAGAAGACGCTGGTGTCACAGTGAGTTTTGCGGTGATGGGAAGGTTTGACATGGTTTGACTTTATTTGGAGTTCGGATTTGGTCCTATAGACCAAAGGAGTGGTAAAAACATTTGGTGGCTATTGCCATTGGATGGTAAACTAATGGTAGGGGAGTCTATCAACCACCCTAGCCCTGGATGGTGATGGCAAAGTCTTGTGATTGGGTATTCCTTTCATTGAAAGGACGATGAACGCAGGCAGATGTGGACTTCGTGGGCTTTCATCTTTCATCGGCCAGGCTCTTCCATCTACCGTTTTGTTTTGCCATCTACTGTCTTTGTGGGGGGATTTGCATGTGGAAGTGTTCGGATCGTGGGGTAGGGAGTCAAGTTATGTGGATAGTGGGAGAGCGAGGATGTTTCTGATGTTTCTGGCAGAGAAAGGACACATCTCCAACTATTTATTTAGGGTGTTGAGTTATCCTACTGAATCGTTTAGTTATCCAACTACTGATGTTTCTGATGTTTAGTTCTCCAGGGTGTTGAGTTAAAGATGGACCCCCAAGGAACGTCCCCAAGGAACGCCCAAACTTAAATGGAAAAAAAAACCTGGCTTGCAAATGATCCCAATTGAAAGAGTTGGAAAGGTGCCCCCAGAAGTGTCTCCTTCTACTTGAGTGGAGGGCAAGAGGGAGTGGAGGCATGGAGTCTGTTTGAGAGTCATCGGATAGGTTTTGTTGGCTTCGACCAGAGTTGTAGCCAGAGAGTATTTCTGCTTAGCGGATCTTGAGGGCCATCGTGATGGCTTCGTGCCACGGGAGGTTTTGTACAAGACAAACCCATAGACCAAATCAAAACTGACTAGGAACTCTCACTCGCATTGATGGATGTGCAAACGATTGGTGAACGTGCTTCGGCAGGGTGCATTGGTAACATTGGTACTTCCAATGGATCCATTCCCCTTAGGGTGTCTTGGGTGCCTCAGACTGTTCCGCTCCCTTGCCGCGAGGGGAAGTCCGAAGTCCTCTGTTTGGGGGAATCCGATGTCTACACCTCCCTGGAAGTAACATGAAAGCGGACCAAACATACTGTTTGGTATTTGGAGACATGCTCTTCCTTACGAGACCATGCCGGTTCCAGGCTGTGTAGCTACCTTTCTGGCAACGGGCCGTGGTGTTTGGAGGGAGTTGGCCATCATAGGCTTCTTAAACAAACAACCCGATGAACCAGACAGGGGGATTGCCCGAAATGCTCACCAGTTCCTGGATGAAGAGATATGTAAATCCTGCAAGATGGCAGCACTTCCTTCAGCCTTACTATATAATGGATAGATGTGCGTAGATTGCAGATTCGGATTCGGCCATTTTGGTCAAGAACGCAAGTTGTTTGTTTTGTGAAGTCGATCCAGAGTAGCAGGGAGGCAAGTCTTAGGTTATGCAGTGTTTCTGCAATTTGATACGAATTCACACCTTCAACAGCATGCTGGTTGAAGGCAGGAGATCATGAAAAGACATGTTTTTTGTTTGATATGCTGAAGATTCATCTATACATCGAAAGTTCATCTCTCATTTGCGTCTTTAGCGTGGACCCATCATCAGTTTGCCTTCTAAGGAAAGGAATCTGGGAGAAGGCGACCGACCTCGTCACGTCTGCGAAGAAGATCTGGACATCCAAAGAACCAACCTCAAAGCCTCTCCCCAACTCGAAGCCGGAAGCCGCAGCACCTTCTGCCCTCGCTCGAAGCCGTAGTTGGTCTCCGAAGACCCGGTCCCCTGCGCCAGGGACACCATATCCCAGACTGGCAGAGCGCCACGCATCGAATTCAGGCCGAGCGCCAACCCCACTTCCAGGTCCAACTCCTTTTCCACGAAAGCAGAGCCCCACATCGGCACCGCCGGTGACCCCTTCACCGGTCCCAGTAGAGGCTACCATGCATGATCCCCCGAAGCCTGCCGAACCTGTTGCAGCATCAGGCTCTTCCACAGACTCGCTGTCTCCAGGCAGCACAGAGTCTCCAGGCACCGCTGCAACAGCGGTTGCGCAGCCATCGCCCGCTCAAACCAAGATGGAACGTGGCCCCTCACGTGAGCGGACACGGGAAGCTCCAGCGGTTGCAGCGCTTGTGACGCGTGAAGCATCCAGTGAGCCCAACCCAGAAGCCAGGAAGCTACCTGTTCCAGCTGCTGGGTTTGCACGTACGATGTTTGGTATCTATAATACTACTGATATTTACTCTGTATATTTATGATATTATGTTATGATAGTTTTTCGGTTGCCATGTGGATTGCTAAAGCTGAATTCGTTGGGGGATGCATGGATGCGGGTTTCTCACTAGATTCTATTGCTATTACTATCAGATCAAGAAGGGCAGTACCGTCTGGCAGGGGATCAGCTTCTTTTTTGTACTTAGGAGCCTGATGAAGGCCATTGAAAGCCTTAAGCTTTTAGATCACTGGATGTGTTTAGTTTACGGAATCACTTGTTTGTCCACCACCACACGGGCAACCAACCAGGGCATAGTGAGGACAGGGTGGTGTCCCTTTCACTTATATATTTTGTGACCGTGAATGCCCAGATGCATGTTTCGCATTCTCCTTGAACCAGTTCCATGTTGAATTTTGGATGGTATATCCTCAAAACCTGATGCAAAACCATATACTATATATATATATTAATTAATATCACAATTTAAACTAAAATGTGCAGTACATCCGCTAGGCCAGCCTTGCACCTCCGCCGCAGCATCGTTCAGGCTTCCCTGGCACCTCGCAGCCAGACGCCACACGAGGACGCCGCGGAGCGCGCCTCCACCGTGGAGACGAAGCCGGAGCCGGAGCCACGCTGCGGAGCTGCGAAGGAGAGGAAGCCGGAGGTGCAACGTGTTGACCACGGCGCGTGGTGCCGGTGCGTGGGGCGTTTGTGGATTTATGTTTTGGTATGTCAAGGACTGAAGATGGAAAGGGAGAAACCGAGCACAAATAAAAACTGCTTGGGGCTTGATTCTGGAGCCACAGTCTAATCAAATCATGTTCGATCATGTTTGGTCTTGCTTGATTTACATTGAGGGCTCTTCTGTTTCATTGCTTCAAATCTTTTAAGTTCTCTACTTCCACTCCCGTGACACCGGAGGCGCCGCCGGAGCCGTGCCCCGCGCCCCGTGCCTTGGTGCGGGACCCCTCGCCCGCACGCTCGGTGCGCTCGGTGAGCGCGTGCAGCGTGAGCTCAAGGGTCTCGTTGAAGGAAGCCGCCGGGTTGGCCAGTGAGGCGGCCAATTTGGGGCATCTTGGCCAATTTGGGAGTGAAGTGATTGGTGTCGTTGGGGGGTGGTGAGAGTGGCAGTGGAAGGTCCGGGAAGGTGGAGAATTTGTAGTGAGCTTTGTGAGCTGAGTCTTCAAAATGAGGGCGCTTCAAAATGCTCCAGAGCATGGTTCATGTCGACACCTCGACGTACACCTCCAGCTGTGAGGGAACCTCCACCGGCTCAGAACCGACGAACTGTTCGGCGGTCTTTTCAAAAGACTCGCTCGATGCCATGAGTTGCAGTCGTCAGAAAGAACAGAACCTACTCGCACCGTCGAGAGTTGCAATCCACAGAGATGGGCCAATGTGCATGACCTGGCTTTGTTCAAACTTCACTGCAGATGGATGGCTTGGTAGGTGTCGCTGGAGCCTTCGAAAGCACTACTGTATTATATGGGCATATATATATATATGGGCATTTCTCCAGGTAGGAACTTTTGATCCAGGTCCACTCTCAATGTCTTTGTGGGATGTTTCAATGCAAACTCTTCCCACATGTTGTTGTCAGAACATAGTCTCATTGATGTGTCTGCAAGACATTACATATGCAATTCATACATGTGCATAAAAATAACTACAAAAGCTACCTGATAGACCTGGCTATCAGCAAAAATGTCTAGCAACCCAGTGGATGTTACACAACCGCAATCAAGTGCTGTGTACAGAACCGAAGATCTCAGCCGGTGCTAAGGATCCTGCACCCTGAGAAGCTCAGGAGAGCTGAGCGCTTGTAGAGTGCGCCACGAGAGCGGGAGCGTGGTTGTGTTAGAATGCATGGTGTACGTAGGGACCGGAGTGCAAATCAAAACCAACTACAACTAGTAAAAAATAAAAATAGACACACAATCTCAATCACATCTAACTAGTCTACACCGCGGTCCCAAACAGAGGCAACAGAACAGTCTAGGGATGTACACAAACTGGTTTGTTTCTTTTTGACCCAGAGCCCAGAGCCACCTAGAAGATGTAAGGGCTTGGTTAAATCTTCACATCAATTGTAGGGCAGCGGGCCAGTTTGGCACCCCACAAGTTCAGTTTTGTAGATCTGAGAGGCCAGGACTGTTTCGATGCCAAGCGTGTAATGGCTGCAGATTGATCCAAGGTAGCTACTTTTCTTCTTTTTTTTTTTTTTTCGCCAGTTAGCTAATACACATCCAATAACGACTACTTGCAAGTCTAGATATTGTATTTTTTTTGGACATCCAACATCATCCAGCCTCGCTGCACAGTTATTGGCAAACACTAACTGCATTGCGCAAAAGCACGTTTTAACACATTTGGTTATTCCGATTTGGTTTTGAAAGAGAAGACAAACAAGTAAAACAAAGAAGCACTTTAGGCAGAGCAGAACTCCGAACACCCATGAACATTTGATCTTCCTCCGTAACACCCACGTCCTCCTTTTTGCAGGAAGCTTTGCACCGAGCAGGGCTTGTCGAAAGAGGGCCTTCGCCACTTGGACGGAACGGTCGTGGGGGAACCAAACGTCCACCTCTCCGGATGCGGCTGGCGGCCCCTGGCGGCACCTAGCGGTCTTGGTCGAAGCGAACAAAAACATATGTGGAGTAACCTGTCAAGACTTCCAAGACCGCCAGGTGCCAAGACCTGTGCTGGCTTTTGGTGGGGACTTTGGTCGGGAGGTGAAGATTTTGGGGAGACCCTGAGGTTTGAACATGTGGCGGTGCATCAGCGGTGACAGTCTTATATAGTCTTATAATGTCTGATAGAATCACGTTTTGCTGTTGTTCTTAATGGGTCCATTGGCACTGGCTTGCTCGCTGACACACGACGCCCTGGCAAAACTTGTCCACTCCTTGGGATGGATTGAACGAAGGCAAATGCAACATTTAACAGATATATAGCTGTATCAGGATCAAGATGCACTGCTCTGAGAAATAGGTCCCTTTCGTGGCAATCAAATGCAACATTTAAACTGGAGTTGCAGTGTGTCAGCACAGCCAAGCGCCACCTTTCATGCTAGACTTGTGGCTTTAATTTTCCATTAACAGAACCGCCAGACCTTGCGTGTCTGGAAGTCTCTCCGTTCTAATTACTGGGCGCGTCAATGGCACAAACTTGCTTGTCTTATATATGCCATATAAAGCGCTGGGACTTTGTTGTTGTCGACAACATTCAACAACCATTAGCTGGTAAGCCCGTGGTGGACGGAAGGTTTTGCTTACAAATTGCAGGTGCGACTGTTTGGGCGACTCACGTCAAGTGAATTCAATCGGCCGTTTTGTTCCTTTGCAAAGCACCACCAGTTATGTAGTCGTCCTACAAAGTCTTCTCCGTTCATTGGTGAGCTATTGGATGCTCATGCTTTTGGTTGATTCCAGGATCCTCGGAGTCACATGCTTTGTTTTTTTTTGTATGGGAAGGGTGAGGTAAGATGTGAAAAAATAGACATATAGACTCAGAATCAGAAAAATAACCAACAAACACTCCTCACTGCTGAGGTACTTATAAGTTGCTTACATATTTACATGTATATAATTTATGTTTTTTTTGTCAAAGGGAAAACGCACCTCACTCATTGGAGGGGAAAGGCCTCCTAGGTCCGTTGCTCCACCCTCGCTCGTGGTGCTTCACCGAGGCACCGAGCTGATTTCGCGCTTGTTGATCCATCGTGCCTCGTCGCCTGCGGGCGGGGGGTGGAATGTGGTCATTGTCCGACGTGAAGAAAGAAGTGAAAAGGGCTTTTCAGTGAAAGGGAAGTCACTCCACTGTCACTTCACTGTTGGTTTACATCTGCCACATGACATGGCCATGGGCCAGCACTTCTTTGTGCCGTGAACACTGACAAGACAATGGTGCATTTGAGTTGGATTCAGACTCCAGGCGAAGCTGAACACTTCTGGACTTGAATATCAGACATATCCAAACACCATGGCTTTCATGGCCTTTTTGGGGTCTCCACAAGGCGCCACATGGCGTGCTGGGATTAGAACCGTGCTGGGATTCTCAGTTGCTTGCTTTGTCTTGTTTAGGTGTGATGAAAAACCTGTTCATCGGTTCCAAACACCTGGGCACCCAGTCTAACTGAAGGGTCGTGGGGTCTTTGATTTGGGTTGTTTGATCTATAGTCGCCATTGAACAGAATGAATGCTCACCCACATTGAGGCCTGGCTTGCTGCAGCATTCTTTGAAACAATCTGAAGCAGTTTCCTGCTGCTTCAGTCTTACCCAGACCAAAACAACCAAGGCATTGGATCCCCTTCCCCAGTGTGTTGCATAGACTTGACTCCCCCAGGCAATCACGATCATCCAGCTTCCGCCATGTGTGTCCACCTCAGAAAAGTATTCCAAATGGATGGAAGTACAATCACATTCATTGTTGGTTTGGTCCTTCACCCCCCTCTCAAAATGATCAAATCTCTCTCAAATCTCCATGAGCACCACCTCTTAGCAAACCGTTTCAAACATTTAAAAAACATCACTTCTTCAGCTGAGCCCCACGTCCTTTAAGAACATCCCCCCAAAACAGTCCTCTCCCATCCCCAAACGGAGCCTTCCTTCTTCCGGCGCCGCCAAAAAGGCCTCACGGCGCCAAGCCCTGCCCCTGCGGGGCTGAGCTCCATGCCGATGTCGCCGTGCTTCGCGCCCTTCAGCAGTCCCCACCGCTCGGAGCTGCAGCGCGCCTGCGCGGCCAAGGGCCTTTCAGAGCAGGGGACGAGTGACCCGGCGGGACGCGGACTTTTGAGGCGCTTTTGAAGGAGGAAGTGTGAACATCATGGTGGATCTCGTTGATTTAAGTTGATGTTGATGAGTACTTGACGCAGCGACTGGTACCATATACAGTAGGTTTACCCTATGGGACTCATGGGCCATACCCTTTGAGTGGACCAAAGATATCTAAGACCAACTGTGCTCGAGTGGAAGATCGTTCCATCCTTGGCCATTGGAGTCATACAAGGTTGTTGTTGACTTGTTCAAGGCCAAAGATGATGATTCGTTGGCCATGGCGGATGATTTTTTGGCACATCGTTCGATCCTGGATTTCTTGGAGAGTCATCGTTCGTCCGACGGCTTCGAGGAATCCATGGTGTGCACACTATCCCCATTAAACTGCCGACCTCAAACAGGCCAGATCCCAAATATAGATGACCAGCACAACTTCCAAGGACTACCACTCTGTGATGGCCAGACAAGATATGCCTTTGATATCCTTTAGTGCTTTCCTTGTAAAGATCAGATCATCGCACAATATTGAACATCTTTTAGCGCGTTTAACAAGTGACAGACGCTAAAACAGCAACAACATGAAATGGTATGTGATTTCACACTTATTGAACTGATGTATCACCAACCCTCAATGGAGGCTGTGGGCCATGGAGAAGATTCCAACAGAAGAAAGGGCTATCCAAAAGAACACATCCAAACGCAACGGTTCCCTGCTTTTGCGGAGCCTTGTTGGCCCTTATTACTGCATTTAGGTCTTGGTAAGAGCTTCATAGCTGTAAACAAAGGCTGCAGCTTTATTCTTTGTGGAAAACAAAAGACACCAGTGTCCTGCCACATCCGTAACTGCCCAATCCCATGCCGGCCACCCTGGGCGGGGTGACACCTGAAACCCTTACCCACTTGCTTGTCTTTGAATTGTTACTTTATAGGACCTTTTATAAGGATTTCTGAACAAACTGATGATTGTATAAACACGTTTTAATAGATACAAGTAACTGTGTTAGGTCGTCTGGTCTGGTAGAAAGTCGTCTACAATGGGGTTAGATGCAAGATGGCAATATACTGTAACTGGAAGAGTGTCAGGTCAACAACATTGTTTGGATGCTGCGTTTACATGCGGTTTAGGTGCAAGATGTCAATATTATTGGAAGATAAACTTTGGAATATCAGTTCAACACCATTGTTTGGATGCTTCGTTTCCATACAGGTTAGAGGGAAGGTGACCAAAAAGTGATTTGAAGATAATGGACGTGGGATGACGTGGGCAGGTGGATACAGCAGTTTTGACAAACATACTTCCGCAGAGCATTTATTACATATGGTGTTTTAACATAAAACGGGTGACTGTTCGCACGCCGGGTGACTTTTGAGTAATGCTGCGTTTGCATGTGGCCGGGTGACTTTCTGCAAACCCGGGTGACTAAACCCCGACGCTTGTACCTCATAGTATACCTCATATATATATATACCTTGGCTCCACAGCATTTGCATCAATCCCATCACAGGTTCGGACCTCTTGGATCGCCTGAAGACCGCTAGCCGCCAGAGCCGCACTGCGCACGCGCCGGCCACGCCGCCCGCGCCGCCGCCGACGCCGGCAGTGACGACGCCTGTGGCGGCCAAGCCTACGGGGAGGACAATGGTTGAACGGTCAGGTGGTTATATAACTGGATGTAAGGGTAGAAGTAGAAGGAACTGGAGGGATGATATAACTCAATGATAGATGTAAGGGTTAGCTCAATGGCTGATGTAACTGGAGGGTTGAAGTGGTGAGGGAGAATGCTGGATGTTAATTTGTTTCACAGTCAGTCGAATCAGTATCATCAAACAGTTTACATGAGGGTAAGGATGATCAAAGATCATAGAGATGGAAGGCTTGTTCATTCATGTTGACTCGGAGATTCACTATTCCAGTCAGGGCTTGCTGGACTGCCTCATAATTTGTTGCTTGGGATCTATTGCTACGTCGTTGAACATCCTGAATACATCGTGTGTACCGCACATGAACATAGATTGTAAAGGCCCGGTGGCCAATTTTTCCATCGACAGTGGACACATACTTTAACTGTGTGGACCATGTTATGGTTAAATGGTAGAGTTTCTGCCTGACATGCCTGGTGCCTCGCCGTCCTCGCATGTTTTTGAACAGCAGACAATTTAAATCAACTCCATTGAATATATGTGTCAGTGTTTCAGACAAGCCCGTTTGGACTGATGGTACAGGTGTTTGGAGAAGATCCACCAGTTCAATAGGCGTTCGTTCTGTTTCTCCATGTTTGGCACAAGATGACGTTGCACACTCTTCGCATGACGTCGCCCGTGGATCTGGGTGTCGTCCTTGTCCCCAAGTCTTGTCCGGGCTGGGACCTCACTGGCGCGACAGTGGTAATTGAGGAGTGCGACGCAGGAGATGTATGTCGAACATGGTCAAACCGAGTCAAACCCTCCGAATCTGCTTGATGAATTTCATCGACCAGCCACGTGCATTGATGTGCATTGGACATCATCCCAACACCAATCGGAGACTCGAGTCATGTGTTTGGACTGGCTTATTTTTGGATTATCCTCAACTATTTTGGGAGCCCTTTTATATCATATTGGATTGGTAAAACGGTAAAACCAAAACTGATTTGGATTGGTATATCGTTGGACATCCCTTATCCCTGCTCTCGCTCAAGAATGCTCCTCCAGGAGCGAGATGCGTGGCCCGGGGGAGCAGACACCGGACTCCCGACGGAAGCGTGGCCCGGCGGGAGGAAGCCTTGGGGCGGGACTTGGTGAGAAGCTGGGACGATACAACGATACATCAACATGACATTGAGGGATGCATTTGCACTTGAAAAAAAGATATGTACATTAATCTGTTTATTGGATATGAAGTCGGGCTTATACTTGCTATGGGTTGATGTGTGCCACCGGGTAGATCCCATGCTTGTTACATACGGGTATAGACTCCCAGGATTTCAGGCGATGTGTTTTTTTGTTTATCACACCTGCTACTAGGAGCAAGGACGGTACTAGGGGCTCCTGACCTTACTACTAGTAAGAAGCTACTAGGGGCTCCTGGCATCGCTACTAGGAGCAAGGACGCTACCAGGGGCTCCTGGCCTTACTACTAGGAACAAGAAGCTACTAGGGAATCCTGGCCACTTTTGGAAGACGAAGCTTTCGTGGTACATCCACGAAACAACTGTCGCTCGAAGATTCGATGTCGCTTCATAGCAGGCAGACGTTACAGACGCAAGAAGAGTCTCTGCCGAAGGCACTGGGCTCTCCGTCGACAACGTGCAAGATGGATCACCTTTGTCATGCTTTGCTTCCTGTGTGGCTCCAATGCTATGTCCTCTTCTTTTGACACTTGGACTTGAGCTCAATCTGCAAAGACGCGCAATAAACTGCTTCATGCCTTGCACGGAAATGGTGGAGGCAATAGTTTCAAAGGACGAGGTAGCAAAGCCTCAAGCTCTTTCAGGAAACTTTTTCGAAGCACCAGCTCCTCTGGAACTCTCAGACTTTGATATTGCAAGCCAAATTCGTGCCTCATTACCTGCCGCAGCACATCTTCGTGCACAATCACGACTGATCGCTGAAGAGTGGGACACACCGGTGTATGATCATCAAGCATTGTCTCGGCAAGGGGGTGTTTCCTTAACTCCCAAGCATGCAATCGCTGGCATAGTACAAAGGATCGGTTACACAACCAATCCTGTTGCCCTGGTCGTGACAAAAGCGCCTGAGGCCTTAGGCCTTAAAGGATACCCTCGTCAGAGGGTTACTTGTACAATCTCTTATGTCAATGATCAAGGAGAACGCGCCGCTACACGGGCTCAGAAGTTCCTCATCCAGCTGGGCTTCGGCGCGGCTGTGTCTCAAGTCTTCCATGGACCCAAAGTCCGTGTGCTGACCACCATGCGTCCTATGGTGGCGAAATTTCCACCGCGGCACCATTGGCCGGCGGGACAGATTCCAGCATCTATAGTTGCCCAAGAACTCGAACAGCACATTCCACGAGTGCTGCGATCTTAGTGCGTATCGATCTCCCTGATGACTTCGACCTTCAACAAGCTCTGACTTTGGCAAAACATGATGGAGCGTATGGAGTAATTGAAAAAGGCAAGGAAGCGGCATGTCAATACACATTGCGCTTCAAGACTTTGGTAGCCTTGCAGGACTTTGCAAACAAACACTCAGTGCCTGATACAAGCCACTTGGGGAGGTGGCGCCTTTCGGGCGCCCATGTTGCCATGGGCCTCCACGGAAGCCTGGCGTTTTTGACTGAACAAAAATGGGAAGAGGTTCAAACCATTTTCCTCAAAGAAGATGAAGTGATTTTTCGGGCAGCCAAATGTGGAAACCTTGGTCCATTACATTACCGAATTTGATGGATCCCTCCGACACCTTCCGACAGCTTCGCTTCAAGGCCTTGAACACAAGAGCTGAAGTCCTTGCACTGTCTCCACAGTTAATCTTTGACACTTTAACGCACATGCGACCTAGTTCTCCAGCATTAGACCAAATCGCAATAGATGAGCTTCAGGTAGCTGCTTCCTTTTGTCCTCAGTTGACTGAGGCTGTTGCAACTTTTCCAATGTATTGAACAACGAGCAAAATGGCCTTTGCCTTTCACTAAAGGTGCGGCAGCATTCATCCCAAAAATGAGGAAGATTTTCTCGCACCCGATAAGTATTAGGCCTATCACAATCTTATCAACCGTCTATAGATTGTGGAGTGCAATAAGGCCCAACCAATTAGCGTCACTTTGGTTCCCTTTCTGGCGTCATCCTCACTGCTATGGTGGCAAAGGTTGCCAGTCGGCTGACCAATTGGCATACGCCACATGTGCTCAGTTGCAAGGCGCCCAACGTGCAAAGTTGCACGCTGCCGGCGTCTCATTTGATCTCACCAAATGTTTCGACTCTGCGCCGATCAATCTCGCTCTCGACATTGTCGAGTTTCGTGGAGCTCCGCTATCCATTGTTAACTGTATTAGAAGCTTTTATCAGGCGCGCACAAAATCTTTTAGACTTGACGGCTGTTCTATGAAATCCTTTCGTCCTGCCAACGGCCTAGTACAGGGCTGCCCTCTGTCTATGTTGATTGTTTCCACCCTGGTCGGTTCTTGGCTAGAATATACGTCCGCACATATTCCACAATCCGTTTGCGGATCTTATGCCGATGATTTATCAGATATTGCACAGGATTCCAACCCGCAAACTGTGAAATATGGTCTCCAAGCAATATGCCTGTCGGCTACGAAGTTCACCCAACTTGCAGGTTTAAAGATCAACATGAAGAAGACTTTCATTTTCGGTCCAAAGCAATTTGCCCACGCAGTCGAAAGCATCAAAGAACACCAGGAGACTTTCCGTTTAGTTGGTTGTTCCGTTAAATCTGTCTCTGCGTCGCATTCATGGACTCCTTTATATAGAGAAATCCCGCCAGCAGGCGTGGCAACAGACAATGAAGCGAATTTTCCTGCCCCTCAAGGTTGGATGACAAAAGTTCAAGTATGCCAAAGTGTTATGTCCAAACTCACGTATGGTCAGGGTACGCACTTTCTGCAATTTTCTCAAGACCTCCTTCGGTCTATATGAGAGCTTCGGTCGTAAAAGTTTTGTTGCATGAACAATTTGTATTATTCGTCTCCATTAGCATTGTTTGCCTTGCTGGCACCTCCTGCGTTAGACCCAGCCTTCGCTCTACAATTGAGTGCTTTTAGACTCATCATGCGAGTGCATTCCTTGGTCTCTGATCGTAATAAGTTAAAGCTTGCACTTGAATCCTTAACCTCAGCTGAAGATGAGCCCTCAACTCGTGCTAAACAGCTCAGCGAACACCCCGTGTTTTCGCAGGTATTCCAAGATTTCTTGAATAATTCCCTGCCTCCCACATGGGAACACGACCTTCGTGAAACCTTTCGTTTGCAAAATTGGTGTTCCCTGTAGTGACCCTTCTCAGCACTTTGCCGGAACTTGGCGCGGTGTAGATCAAACTCGCACACTATCCCTGTTGCAAAGCCTCGCAAAGCAGGCTGACCAGCTTCAGAATGATTGCGCCCAAGGACTCCAAGGACTCTGCACTAATCCGGATTCCTACGAGGATCCTCGTGCCAAATCAAAGGTTTTGCGTTTGCTACTGACTCCCGGACTCATGACACCCAAGTCGTTTGCGCTGGTAAGAACGGTTGCCCAACAATCGATTACATAGCGTGGCATTGTTCTCTGATCGTGCACTTGCGAACTGAAGCTATTAAAGCCTTACCAGTGCCAGTTGATGAACTCCCAATTTGTTTCAAATTCTGTACCATCGTCCCAGCTGATTTCCGTATTGCCAAAAGCCAGGTAGTTGCAATTCAAACCGCATTAATCCAAGTCTGGCAGAAGCACATTCAAGATTGGTCAGAGCATGCACATTGACCAACATAAACTTGTGACCGCTACTCCTTCCGCACCAACAGAGAAAGATCGCATTCAAGACACACCTGTTCATCCTCACTACCCGCCACTCATGCAGATTCTTTTCAACCCTCAGGTGAAACTGTTTTGCCAAAGAAAGGTCACATCCTGAAACTCACAGAAGACGGTGGAGTCTTCTGCCAATTATGTGGAAAAACAACTAAGAATCTCAAGCATCAAAGACTTAAGATTTTAAATCGCCCCTGCCAGTTCCCGAACCTCCCTCCTGAACAGTGGCTACAAAAGCCCAGGGCGTTATCCAGTGTTGTTCGCTTGCAAAAGCAATGGGATGAGATTAATCACTCATTCAATCGAGCAATTATGTTTGGAACCAACAAGTCGGTAAAGATCGTAAGAAACCACACACCCTGGGTCTCCTATGGTGTCAAAAATGCGGATTTGAGCAGGCCTGGAGCAGCCGATTTGATTTGTGCACCAAAGAATCCTCTGATTGGGTTGCGCAGATCCGCTTAGACGATTCCTTTTTCCAGCATTCCAATCCCATAGACACCTCAGCTGCTGTTGTCACCAATGACCCCATTGTCCCAACACCAGATAATTTGACCCACGCTTTACATCTTTTCGAAGCTGCATCATCCTCATCAACCCGACCTACCCATCGCATATTTCAAAGGCAAAGTCCTTCAATTTTCGCGCAGCAATTTGTTTCACCCTGGCACTCACCCAAGCATCTACTACTAGCGACTCCTGGCTTTGCTACTAAAAGCAAGAACAAGATACTACAAGAAGCAGCTACTAGGGGCTCCTGGCATCGCTACAAGGAACAAGAAGCTCTTAGGCGCTCCTGGCCTCGCTACTAGGAACTGAATGGGCTGTTTGGTCCATATGCTGCAGCTGTTTACATGAACCACGAAGCTGGCAACCTGCAGAGGTGCCCGGAACGATAACAAAACGATAAGTAAATGTAGCAAAAAGCAGCCCTGGTGGTGACTGTTTTCATTAGACCTTTTGAAGGGCAGAAGTGTGCGATGTGGTAGTCTTGTTTAGCTGTCTATATCTGATCTTTGCTGCTGCCATGTCTTTACCACCAAAGACGGTGTACGCCTTGGTAAGGCAGTGCTACGGGATCCCTGAAGTAGGACCATGTAGACCGCCAAATGACATCTTTTGATTTGTGATCTTCCACCAAAGATGCTTTCACCTGAGGAGACGATAAGAGTAAAAAACATTAAACAATGATAACATGGTTTCGAGGTATTGCAAAAAACACGGGGTTTTTTACTACCCCATGTGAAGGTAGTGTGAGGCAACGGCAAATTTCTATTGGCTTGATTAGTGGCTTGATTACATACCACCAGTCAAACAATGAGTAAAAAGAACCATTACCTCCCCGAAAGTTGGAAAACTCCCACAAATCCCTCAGTCTATTCTATGCTATTTATAACTAAGATTTCAAGACAACATCGTTGGCCACTGCAGGTGTTCTTCAGCTCAAGACTTGACCCGGGACTCCCCCGGTCTCCTCGGTCTCCTCCGTTTCGACAGACACCGAGGTCTGAGATCCAAAAGTCCCGCCCGTGACCTCTACATGAGGCGGCACAAATGGGAAGAGGGGCAAAGGGCCGGAGTCGGGCAAAAAAATTTGTTCCCCGTACCAGAAGACTAATAGCAAGAAAGACTCAATGCCACTGATTGG
Organism: Durusdinium trenchii; assembly: GCA_963970005.1. NCBI lineage: Eukaryota > Dinophyceae > Suessiales > Symbiodiniaceae > Durusdinium > Durusdinium trenchii. The sequence continues at coordinate 340,064 of CAXAMN010024917.1, forward strand.
GGCATTGAGCGTGTGATTTTGATAGAATAGCTGCTCGAGGCTGAGAGGTGGTCTGCGCAGACCATAAAGTGACAGAACCCAAGCATTTGGACCATAAAGTTACTGTTGCTGCCCGTCGCACAGTGCATTTTCGGTGTAGCTGTGCTTTCTTCTACCCCCGTGCTGAGATCTCGGCACTCATGTTTTTCGGTGTGACCCTTGACTTGACGTGAGCAGTTGAATGATGAGCAGTTGACGTGTGCTGCGTTTGAAACTTTTAATATTGTAGACAGTGTTTTGATAGATTGCTGTGTGTCACGCCGTGTATAGTAGGATTATATAATCACTATGAATCGGTTGAACAGTGTCACGCGCACAACGGGCCCTTCTTTTCTTTTACTGGCACCGGTTCATTTTCTCATGGGCTCCAAAAACTTGAGGTGAGTTGCCCCATCGGTTGGCAGAAGGATGAAGGCGTTATGACGTCGCCGCTAAGTAGTTTGCTAAAACGGATACAACTAGGACTGAGTCCAGCTCCCTGTCGTCAGGAAGCTGGCCCATGTGGTGCTCATTAGGTTGCATTCGGTTGATGGGTTCTGAGAAGGTTTCCCAGTTCAAAACGACAAACCCCAGACGCGGTGGTTGTAGATGTTTTTGCCTTCAAATTGAAACACACAGCAGTAGTCAAGCTGACGAGGTTTTGTTATGGGGCTCTTTTGTTTTTGGGATCCCGGTGGTGCTGCTTGTGCACGTTAAGAACCTTTGAGGTCATGTTCATTGTTCCCCTTCGAAATAACAATATATAGATCTATGAGCTGCAAAACCTCGGCGGCCATGTTTGGATCACTGCGACAAGGATGCATCCATTCAAGTTCAATCAAAGTCATATAATGTCAGATAGTTTCCAGATATTTGGGGATCCAAATATTTTGAGTCTCCAGAAATACATCCCAGAATCACCAAGCGCTGCACTCCATTGGGCGCTTGGGAACCTTCCCGTCCAGGACTCCGATTTCCACGCCGCCACGGGCGAGGGTCAGATCCAAGAGTCCACCACCACCGGGATCCATCCCGGTGTCGACAGGCGCGGTTTTCGGCGTTTCAGTGGCGATTTTTGGGGAAAGAAAACGGAGTAGGTAAGGAGTACCCAACGGATTGTAGAACATCAAGATACTCAACGCATGTTTTTTTTTTTCAACAACCTAATATCGTTTGGACACTGCGGGGGTGATGGAACGGGGTGCACATTTTGTTCAATTGTTTGGTGTTTTCCAGCTGTGAATGAATTTGATTGTGTTTGTATTTCTTTGTCGCGTGCTTTGGCAAAATGACGCAGTGCGCAGACGACCTAATACGTATTTACCGACTTCTTGTTGTTAGATACTATGTTTATTATGATCTGGTATGCAAGCATCTCAAAGCAGAATTTGTATTCAGCTGTATCGTCATCATGATTTTAACAAGTGCTTGGATATGCAGTGTTACACTAAATTAAATTATGTAGGATTTTGTGGTCGCGCCCTCTGAGAGACCCTGCTCAATGCAGGTGGCATTGAGATTGGTCGGAATAGTTGTAGCAACTATTGCTGCTTTGATTTGGGGGTTAGTGGAGGTAATTATATAGGCAGATGAAGATAATGTTTGGAATGTAGCAAGTTTGTACAACATTGTACCATCTATGTGGGTGTCAGACCGCGAGTGTTTGTCCATGGACGTCAGGTGGGCCGTGGACGTCAGCTCAACGGAACGGCATCGGTGGCGGCCTGTCAGCTGCCTGTGGTGCGGCAGTGAAGACGCTTTTGATGCTGCGTGCCTTGGGCTTCAGAGATGAAACGCCTTGAGCTTTGGTAGGGGAAACTGAATCAAAGTCCATTGAGAGACGAACGGGCGAACCATGCTCCATGCGGTTTTATGGCCCCTGACCGGTTCGTGTTTTTCTGCATAATTTTTGTACCCCCTAATTTTCCACGGCTCATGTTGAAAGGATACTACGGTTAACCGTAGGAAAACCATCTTCCATCTCCAATAGCTGAATCACTACATAGTCTCCGGGACTGCTGGTGATAGCTCTCAGATAGGTCCAGTCCGGAGCATGAGATGGATGATGGGTGGGGATGATAGGAAGATGGGAAGCCATGAGAGTAAACCAACCCTCAACATACCCAAACTGTAAAGGATATAAACTCCAGTTCCTTCAAAACCATAGATTATACCCTATTTGTCACCATTGAAGTCCGGAAAACAAAGAAAAAGCGGAGCTCCTTATCGACTCCGGCTTCAAGTTCCCAACCTCCCCGACTCAAAACGTCCGGCTTCACTGCCGGGTGCAAGCCGTCCGACTCCGCCGGAGAAACCGACTCCGTCAAGGTCCGGAGCAGTTGGAGGCCGAATGTCAACGCCGCGGCCTGAGTCCCAGGAGCTCGCCCCACGCCATGGCCTGCCGATTGGCCACGGCACGCCTGAGCCACCCGGAGACGACGGGAACGGCGTCACGGGTGGAGCACCGGGGGGGACAGATGCGGAGTTGCGATGCAGGGAAGCCAGGGGAGGGTTCTGCAGGTTCTTTTCTGTTTTGGGGGGGAGAAGTCGCTGTTGAAATGAAGGTGAGATTGGTGCGGAGCTAGACAGTGACAAGTGCAGAGCTATGCGGGGCATGCAAGAGTTCCAAGCTAGACAACTACGAGCTCAGCCTTGCAATGCCTTGCATGCATGAGAAGTCTTTTTTAACCAAAGGCATGTTCACCGAACGATGATGTGGGGTCTCTTCACCTTGTCACTCGCATGGGGGGTTGTGTCAAATGCGACGCACGAATGGACAGGAAAGGTCACAAAGACCCACATTACACATTCCGTTAATGTTCCAGTGGTGCTGGAGAAAGCGATCCAAAACACGTCTGGCAGGGTGTCAAACATGTGAGACTAAAACAAAGGGGCGTCCGTTCCTTCCGTGTTGCTCGACCTGTTTCTTTGGGGGTATCGTTTCGTTTGTTTGGAGGCTGTGAGGCACAGCGGAGGCACCCATCTGAAGAGGTTGATGTTGGGCCTTGTTGGTTCACCTCACGACACAATAGTCCAACGAACACCCGGACTGCGTAGCTGACATCCACACTCCAGACACGACAAAAATGCATTTGCCGGTTCCTTACTGTGTGTACTGTCCCTCTCTAATTATTAACTATTCAAAGTTGATCATTGTCTCCTTCTCAAAACCCTTCATGACGGTAGGGTTTGGTGGCAAACTTTGCACTTTCTGAAACACATATTTCCGGAATAGTTATACTCTTAAATTTATATATTATCTTTATCATCAAATTTCAAAGTGCACTTTGAATTGGAGCACAAATCCAGACTCCAAACAGTACTAATGACGTTCGAGTTCTTGATTCCACGCCGATTTCATGCCTTTTGAGGTGAATTGGGAAGCCCCAGCCAATCCAGTGCCACTGAGCTCCTCTCCCCACCCTCCATCCTCAAGCGCAAGCAGCCCACCTTACAGCGTGGCCGCTCCGCCTCGCGCCCGCGCCCCCCGACCCCGCGACCCAGCGATCGCTCACCCGGCCGTTCTGCCCGCACCCATTCCCAGCCCCGCCCCATCGAGCGCTCCACCCGTTCCCGCACCCCACGACCAACGGCTCGCTCGCGCACCGAGACGCCCGTCCGGGAGGTCGCCCGATCCAGGCGCTCCCCGTCGGTGAGGTCCCCCGCGCGGCGGTTGATGTGCGGCGTCCCGGGAGCCGCGGAGCCGGCCTCGCCGCCGTCCACGCCGCAGCGGCGTAGTACTCCACGAGCGAACGTGCCCACGGGAGACAAGGTGAGACGGGAGGTGAAGCATCCGGATGCCAAGCGCCAGAAGAAGGAGGTGAAAGAGCTGGTGGATTGTCATGGTGCCACCCGGGATGGCAAGGCGTGCAAGTACCATGGCAAGACCAGGCCCACTGGTGCGGTGTTCTTCTATTGTGGTTTCCATCAAGCCAAATGGCGCACATATGAGCGTTAGATGGCTTAAGATTTGATCAAAGAAGGCCTGGGGGCAAAAAGTGGTGTGCCTGGCGGCTGGGTCAAGAAGTTGCTGGGACCCCTGATGGATCGAAGTTCAACTTGTTGCTCGTTCAAGGTTGGAACAACAAGTTGCTTGTGCACAGATGTGTACTGTAGAGGCCAAGGCTTCATTTGTAGTCAAGCAGCCATGCACAGTTACGCTCACTCTGCACATGGGACGCCCAGTTGAGATTGAAGTAACAGATGTTCCGAACTCGCGCCAGCGGAGTTGGCAACACAGAGTCGACCATTGGTCGCTTCCAAGCAACAACTAACTATTACTGCAACTTTGATGGTGGATTGATTGGGTAGGTAATTGTAGATCATTGGTAGGGAATGGCAGGTAATTATCGGGTATTACTAAATAGCTCGAGCTCCAATTGGTATAGATCATTCCCAATTGAAGCTCGGGCACTGGACTTCTCGAAATGGGTTTGGTGGGTCGGTCGGTCTTTCGCATGGAGCGAAAGAGATGGGATGACATGATGGGATCCAGTCCGGGCGAGAACGGATCGGGTGTGAGCTTTTGGGTTGGGTTTGGGTTTGGGAGGGAAGGGAAACGAAGAAAAGACCCATGCCACTTTGCATTATATACCTTTTTGCATCTGTTCTGTTTAGTGCACCGAGCATGTGATCACCTTCACCACTGGTGCGCATCATGACCCTGCACTCCTCGTTTTCAGCTTTGCATCATTGATTGATTTGCCCAGTGGCGTAAAAAGAGCCCTTTGAACCTCTTTTAACCGTGTGGTCAGTCTTCGGACAGGAATACCTCCTTGAAGAGATCTATGGCCTAGCTGATTTGGCCAAGGCCCGGGGAGATGGACAATGGACATCAATGGACCCATTTGGATTCTTTTGGCGCCCTTTGGGCACTAGGAACCCACACGGTCGCGGCGTTTGCGCCCGTGGACTCCCATCAGGTCCAACTGCAGGGCAATGGCCCACCGTCATCATCGAAAGGGAACAAAGCTTCCAAAGGCAACATGCCAGTGTTGGCATCTCTGGTGGTTGATCTACCTCCTGAGCTTGATGTCAAAACTTTCTTGTCAGCGCCCGTCATGCCGCAGAAAGCTCTTAGCAAAGCACCTGGCATCTCGTGGGTCCCCAAATCGGCCTTGGCATCCGTGATACAGCTGATTGGTTTCATGGTCATTCAGCAAGCATCTTGATTGCAGAAGAATCAGACCTATTAGGATTGCAAGGATTTTCTCAACAGGATATGCACAATATCAGCTATGAGACAACTCGGGACACTACTCGGGACCCGTTGCTGTCATGATCCTGAGGCAGACTCTTTAGAAGTGGGTGAGCTATGATGAGCTCAACACCCCCATCGGCTTGTTCTCAGATGACAGGCTACAAATGCTCAGTCAATGCAAACGATACCTCTACAATGCCCTCCTTTCTCTGAATGTTGCAGGGCCTGCTATAGGATTGGACGATCGATGAACAGGTACTGTGGCAGTCAAGATTTTAGCAGTCATAGACATAGACTATTCTTACAAGTTACATGTGGTTCTTGGCCTAGCCAGTACCCCTTTTTTCTATCATGTCCCAGAGCTTTTGGCAAGGTGATACTGTATGTTTCATTGAGGATGCCCTTCACTGAAGGACTCTGTATAGTTATATAATCGTACTTACACAGCTAAGAACTCAGTCCCCACTTCCAATGACAGGAGGATGGAGCTCACGATGAAAGCTCTCACGGCGAACCGTGTATCTTGGTGAACGTGAACGTGTGGTGTGGGGTTGACCACCACCACCACCACCACCACCACCACCACCACCACCACCACCACCCAGCAGAGACCTTCGAAGATATGGAATATGGATTTGTGCAAGTACACTTTTTGGGTTTCTGATTTTGTGCCTTAACTTGCCTTTGGGAATGAGAGTAGTTGTACCATTTGCCGCAATCAAGTTGGTTTGCATTGCTTGAGGAATCAGTCTGGACGTCTTTCTCTTTCTAGGTCTTTCTAGCATTGGTAAGGCCTTCCCAGGAGATCCCAGTGCAAAACCTGTGTGCAGTCTTGCTACAGATCTGAGGACGAACAGCGAGTAGCGGAGTCAAAAGGGGTCCACAAGGTACTTGTTGTAGTGTTGCACCTTCGAACATCTTTTTGTTTCAATTTGGAAGTCCACGGAGGGGGCGTGATCCTTTTCTAATCAGCAATCTTCAGCTGGAAAAAGGATGCATAGGACTCTAATAGGGTCCTAAGCTGGATTGCAGTGATCTGAAGCGTGTTAATGTTGGGGCACTGGTGCCAAAGATACACTCAAACTCGATGTTTCATGATATGTTCTGATATACGAATTCTATTGATATCTTTCTGATATACACACATATATATATATATATAGATACTCCTGATATATGGGTTCTATTTTCTGAGTCGACAGACAGATTGAGCAAACTTTCACAATTTCTTTGTCCCGATGTGACAATGTGTGAAATCGCAGAAGAAACATACGTAGTGTTGGTAACATAGTACAGGTGGAGTCAGGTGTTTATGCGCCCGACATGTGCTGATACAGAGACTAATTGTTCATTTTGTTCTAGGAGAACAATTTGCATATGTTTGTTGCATCATCCGGGACTTTTGCTAGGAGAGCAAGACTGCTCGCATGACTTTTCGTGGGAGGCATACAGCTTTTGTGACCCTTTTTCTACAAGACATGTTACGTAAGAGAGTCACCAGGGACGCACTTAAAACATCTTAAAAGAAATCCACTTTGGCCATTGCTGATCTTCATCTTCGAAGGACTCCCGGCACCTAGACCTCTCATGCATTCTGCACCTGACCCCACCGAGTTTGCACCAGCACCGCCCTCGTCTCCAGGCGTGGTGTGCTTAAGTGACCCACGCACGACGGCGATTCTCCCCTGTCGGCATTTATGCCTTTGCGAGGAGCGGTGGGCTTTCTTGCGTCGCGTCGGTGGGACTGATCGTCATTGGACGATCGGTTTGGGTCAGAGGGAGGTGTTTTAGGGGTTTGCAGGTGCGTGTTCCAAGGGCCCCCTCTCGTGCTCGTGGGGTGAGGCGTCCATGCGGTGAGTCCATGTTGGCACCTCTCAAGAGGCGCCCTGTTCGTTGTTCTCGTTGGACTACACAAGAAAGGCCTTTCGGCCGATCACGGCGCAGTTGAATGGTTGTGTACTTGCAGACCACGGCCCTCGTGGGGATTTTTTGGGGAAGGCCAGGGCCCTCCTTTTTTACAGTGGTCTATGGTCTACTTTACAGTAGGCAGGATGTGGGACAGCTATGTACAGCTAAGGCCAAGACATGTGATCTTCCAGATCCAACAGTGACGGCTTTCTTCGTCCGTCCACGCAGTGATGGTCACATCTGTGGGGATCACTGCTACTGGGTGACTGGCCGGGTCACCGACGCCCCGAAGGCAACAGCCTGACGCCTTGGTCGTCCTTTTCGCCTCGGTCGTCATGGGTGGATTGAGCTTATTGTTAGCATCTATACTCTTAGACGCTCTTAGAGCTTGGTGAGGTCCCATAGTCCCAGCACTTTGCCTGTTTTGCGTACTAGTTCGTGATTGACTCCTGGAAGCCCCAGAGCCTTTTTGCAAGCTCATTCGGAGCACAGTCTTCCCACCTGGCACAGTCTTCTCACCTGGCATCCCGGTCAAACGCTTTTGATGGATCTATTGGTCTCCATTGGTCTCCCCAGGAGTGTGCACGGGAGCTTTCGATCGGAGCACAGCTCAGGGGTGCCGAACTTGGCGGAGTGGACAGACCCCTCGTCCGAATGGGCATACCCGACCCACATCCCTTAACTATACTCTTAGGGTCTAGAATGGGCATACCTGCAGGTATGAGGAGGCTGAGGTTTAGAAAAGTATATGTTACAGTAAATCACCACTAAGAATGTATTGAAAACCGTGCCACTATCTATTTGGGGGATTTCGGGACCACTAGGTCCGTGCCTGTATACTGGGTGTGTTTCCAAATTCGACCCCAAGATACAGATTCAGGGGAGTTTCCTGATGACTGAAATGGCAATTCAGGTGATCGGAAAAACAAGGGGGAGGGATCTATACATGTTGGATTCGCAATTAGTGAGCTTTGCCAGAACTGATATTGCTGGATTTTCACCACTGGCATCCTCCACTTTGTTGATATACGGAGACTTTGATGATCTCCACAAGCTGTGTAGACGACCAACAAGTTCCCTTTCTTGGCAGTCCTCTTTGCACAGATTGTGATATTGACTGTGGCAGGGTCATTGGCCATTCCTGTGGCAAGACTTCGTGCCCGGTTGCGCTCCCCCAAAACCCACCTCAACTTGTAAGTTCTACGCTTCGAACTGGATGACCGAAAAAGCTTGATTTCAATAGCGTCAAAAACTTGCCACAGAGCACTAATACTTCAACGCTCTTTATTGTTTATTTATTTACAGTATTCATTTGTTTATGTACTTTATTATGCGTGATGTTTACCAAATACTGCCACGCAAGTAGAGAGAAACGAGGTCACAACTTCAGGGGGTTGTAATCTGGTTATCTCTCTCTCTCTCTATCGATCTACATCTACACCTTCACGCCGCCATTGCTGAGTGTACGGACCCGGAAGAAACGCACACCTGTGCTGCTGGCGTTTTTGGGGTTTAGTCAACCAGGCAACATAAATGGCCCGCGCACTCGGAGTTTCTTAGAACATAGGCCACAGGGTTGAAGGGAGATGGGTAACATGATGCCCAACATCGGGGTGGTTTGAGGGTCTGACTGTACTATTCCATACATTGAGTGTTGGGTACGTATTTTTGGGAAGCACGGGATGGCTTTTGGCCTTGTGCCTTGCGACCAGCCTGTCCTTCAAAATCTGTCGGTCAGACCCATGCACCAGAACCTATGGGAACCCAGTATCCATTCGTGATGTCCAAGGTGACACCTGCCCCATTTGTCGTGGGAAGATTCAGTTCCTGGGCAGTCAGAATGTCGCGTTTGTCGCGTTTGACGGAAGATGTGACGTCGCCATGACTCAAGGGCACAGTGGACAAAACAGGTTGAAGGGGGTTGAAGCAGGACATTGAACTCATCAGTCGATTCAGAGCGTCAGATCTACCCAATGCGAAGAAGTGTGTTTGTTGTTCACCAGGGAGAGCTCTGACAGGAGGTGAACGTGTTATTGACAGTTGATGGTTGATTGCAGGACTGGATGGTTTGTTTGATATCAGTGAACTCACCCAGACATGTTTCGGTCCCTTGCTGTATAGTATAGACCTTCCTCACCCGGAATGGATTCTATCCCGCCATATGAACTCCAGCTAATAGCAAGATGGTGATGGTGCCCCGCCATTTGCGATATGATTGCAGCCTTCATAAACGATGCCAATGGTGAACCTACGCTGCGTTCGTTCTTGCAGACTTTTTGCCCGACTTTAGAAAGAGCTTTAATTGATCTACCACCAATTACTTCTCTAATAGATCAACTCAGCCGGGTCAAACTGTCCTCCCCAGGGCTGGATGGATGCAGTTTTTCCCCACCTGTCAGGTGAGGGTTGTTACTGTAGATTTTTACGTCAGCCCCATCTCCTCCTTCTTCTCCTCCTCCTCCTTCTCCTCCGCGTCCTCCTCCGCCAGACCTCAACCACGACGATCCACGCCCAGTGTTCCCTGCCGGACCTCAACCAGGACCATCCGCGCCCAGTCTTCTCTGCCGGACCTCAACCGCGAGCTCCAGTCCCAAGTGTTCCCTGCCGGACCTCAACCACAGCACACAACCACAACCACAATCACAAACACAATCATACCACCACAAACACAATCACAAACACACAACCACACAACCACAAACACACAACCACAAACACATCCACAAACACACAAACACAAACGCAACCACAAACACACAACCACAAACACAATCACAAACACACAACCACAAACACAACCACAGCCACAACCACAAACACACAACCACAAACACAACGACAAACACAACGACAAGCACACAACCACAAACGCAACCACAAACACAAAACCACAAACACA
>CAXAMN010024917.1:350926-384209 GCA_963970005.1 Durusdinium trenchii
ACTACCACTACTACCACTACTACCACTACTACCACTACTACCACTACCACTACTACTACTACTACTGCTACTACTACTACTACTACAACTACAACTACCGCTACTACGCGTACCACTACTACTCCTACTAGGGCCCCGGAAGTTTCCAACGTTCGGGCCCCGAAGCTCGGGCCCCGAACTGTGCGCTGCTATTGCTACTACTACTACTGCTACTACTACTACTACCACTACTTCTACTACTACTACTACTACTAGTACCACTACTACTCCTACTAGGGCCCCGGAAGTTTCCTAGGTTCAGGGCCGCGAAGGTCGGGCCCCGAACTGTGCGCTGCTATATTGCTACTACTACCGCAGTAGTACTACTACTACTACTGCTACTACTACTACTACTACTACTGCTCGGGCCCCGGAAGTTTCCCAGTTTTGGGCCGCCCAGTACGACTACTACTGAAATGATCTGAGTTGTATTTTTAGTTGTTCCAAAAAGAAACCCATTGAGAAAGTACAAAGGTAGGACCGTGTTTCAGGGTAATAAAGTCAAAGACGAATCTGACATGGTCGCACTTTTCTCTGAGTTGGGCTCAGCACCGGCCAACATGGAGGCGGGAAAAGCTTTGGATTGCTTTGGGAGTGCCTCAGACAACAAGATAACCCAAGGCGATGGAAAACAGGCTTACACTCAAACCACCTTCAAGGGCAAACCTACGTGGATTCGCATCCCCAAGTATCGATGCCCGAAGGAATGGCATGGAAAGTTCAAGGACCCAGCTATTCCCCTTGTCCTCGCTCTGTACGGGCATCCGGACTCAGGAGGTTTCTGGGAAAGGCATTGTGAAGACTGCCTCGCCAGAGTTGGTTTTCGTGCAGTGCATCCAGAGTGTTGGCCCTCAATATTCTGGCACGACGAGCTTTCCCTTCTTCTTGCTGTGTACGTTGACGACTTCAAACTTGCCGGTCCTGAAGCGAATCATGAAAAGGGTTGGGAACTCATTGGAAAGCATATCGACGTGGACACTGCGGAGGAGGTAGGTCGATTTTTAGGCGGATCCGTTGCCACTGATCCGGGGGGAACCTCGCATGTATGGCATGATGTGAAAGTGGACCGTCAACAGGGATTACCTTTTTGGTGGACAGGGGAAACCTACTTCATCGACAAGAACGTCTCAGATCCGAAGTTGGCAGTTGCAGCAGTTAAGAAGACTAGAGATAAAAGCCAAGCCAAGAAGGCTGCTAGAGCACAAGGGTTTACCTTTCTTGATCAGCTTGAGGAGAATCAAGGTTGCGTGAACAAGAAAGTCACAAAGGTTGAGTATGACATGAGAGGCTTCCTCCGACAGTGTTTGGAAAAGTACGAAAGCCTTGTTGACAAACCCGTTCGTGTACAAAAGGGTCAGCGCCCCATTTCATGACGACAAGATCGCGCAACCCGTTGGTGACGAAACTGAACGCCGGGGGGGAACTCCAGGCCATTGCAAGCCGTGTGCTGATGAAGGTCTTGTTTGCCGCTCGCGTGGCACACTTCGACCTCCTTCGTACTACCAAATGGTCCAAAGAATGTGACATTGCCCTGCATCGGCTCATGTGTTACATACATTCGACGATCGATGTTGTCCAGTCCGGTTTCACCGGTGATGATCCCAAGAACTGTAAATTATGGTTGTTCGCTGATAGCGATCATGCCGGCGAGCATGACAGCCGCTCAACCTCAGGGTGTATCCTGGCCATGGTAGGTCCTAATACCTACTTTCCCCTCACTGCTTTCTCCAAGAAGCAGACAGCCACAGGAATGAGCTCAACAGAGGCGGAAGTGATTTCCGCTAATCTGGCTATACGCACCGTTGGACTTCCTTCATCCTGCCGTTGGCAAGTCATCCGGCAGGCGGGGGGACGTCAAAGTGCAGAGCTCGGCCGTGGGAGGCACAGGTCTGGACAAAACAGTAAGACTTGGCGCTGAAGGACTTGTGCTATGGGCTGAAATAAGCAACGAGGATGATGTCAACGGCTGTGGTGGGGATCACTCGAAGTAAAGTAATTTTAATGAGTCAATGGGCCCCTAGTTTACTCAAAAAGGACACTGACCATCAACGTTGACCAAAGGATTGATTGTGGCTCCCGGTTGCAGGATGTCTTCTGGCTCCTTCCCAAAGAAACAGACGCTGGGGCTGCCACTGGTTTAGAACACTGACCTATTACTGTATTATCAAGCTTATATAGACTGTGGTCCTCATTACGTAATCAACAGCTAATGGAGTCATGGCTTCCCTACTGGCAACACTAAGAATCTTATGGCCTCTAATCTGCAGCAGGTCCGGTCCTCAGCGTCGTTCACCCAAGCGGGAGGGTGATGCCCCGGCCGGCCCGAGCCAAAGGCGTCGCACTTAGAGGACTGGCTTTTCTTTTGTTTTACGTTGTGCTTTGCTGCTTGCGGGATCTGCCACTTAGTGTCTGGAGGTGCTGCCCTCCTTGACCTGTTGCCAGAGGGTGCCGTCCCTCTTGGCTCTGTCTGACTGAGGGCGCCGTCCCTCCAGTCGCTCTGCTTGCTGCCCGCCGGGCTGCCCCTGCTGGTTTCTTTTTTGCTCTGCGGTTTTTCCGTGTTTTTTTCTTGCGTTGTCTGCCTTGCTTGTCCTGCTCTGTCTTCTTTCTTGTTGTTCCCCGTGTTTCCTTCTTTTTTGGGTTGTCCTCCCTTCTCCTCCCCCCTCTTCCAGTGCTGCTGACAGTTTTGGGGTGTGGGCGCGGTTCGGGTGCTCGGGGTGCCGTGGGCTGCGGGTCCCTTGCTCCCTCCCTCACCCATTCTGCCGCCCGGGTTGTTTTTTCCTCCGGCTATGCAACCGTGCTTGCTTGGTCCGCTTGACCTAGTTTGCGTTACTATATTTCCGCACGCACGCGGCGTGCGAGTTTTTTCATCCGTTTTTGTATTCCTTGCTTTGCAGGAGCCTCCACCGTTCATGCAACAGGTTTTCACGAATCGCCAAAGCCGCCTCAGAATTCCTGAAACACACCACAATTGGCCATGGTGAACCATCCCCTCAACAGCAAGCATCCCCTCCCCATCCACCCGCAGTTGCGAGTAAAACGAACGAACATTCCACATTCCCCACGAAACCTCTTCGCAGCAGCGTTTCCACTTCCGAGGTGAAATCAGGCTCTGTCCAGTCTGTCCAGCCTTCATTCGTGGCTGCGCTCGTGTATGGAAACAACGGTCGGTTTTGAGTGTACGGTCTTGGACATATGAGAAAACCCCACAGGACGTACGAAGGAACGCCCTTCATGGGCAACATCCTCCTACCACGACGGGTGAGCCTAAAGGACAAGTTGCAGCCATGTGGGCGACCTGGCGTCGCAATGCCGGCCTGCCTCCAGACCAACGCCCAGAGGAACGCCCCTACCTTGGCGGGCTCACGTCGGCAATTGGCTTCTCGGGCACCTCACCACGGCCATGGGCGCCGCTATGGATGCGGCTGTCGAAGCCACTATGCAGGAACTTAAGATTTTGCCGGCTGTGTTGGAAGAAGCTCAACATCGTGATCCACCTGAGCGCAGATATACTGCCAACAACCCATTTGTGCTCAGTGACATCCTTGAGGTGATACCGAAACTTCAACCTTCATCGCCTGGCGTTGATGGTTGGCAAGTAAGTGAACTCAAAGCCCTGGGGGAACCTTCGTTCAAACGGTTAGCCAAGTTGTATCACAGTATTGAAAGTACTGCGGTTCGGCCTGGAAATTTACTGGAGGTCCCGGTAACCACCTCGAAAAAGGGAGCTGGTGAAACACCATTGCAGGTGTGTCCAATTTCGCTGACATCTCACGTCTACAGGATATATGGGCTAAGATACGTTGGACACAACTTCAGCCTTGGCATCTTTCATGGGTGCCAAATGAATTGCATGGTGGTATTTCCAATCGGGAAGCAGTGGACTCTTATTTTCAGGTTGCTTTGGATATTGAACAAGCCCAATTCCAGCATCATCCACTCTACGGCGCCCTGTATGATTACCAAAAGTGTTTCGATCGCATTGCCTGGCAAATTCAAACAGGCATACTTCAAGATTTGGGGATGCCCAAAAAAGTGTCCAGTGCCATGTTCTCATATAATCAGTCAATCTTGCGTCGGTTTAAAATTGGCAAATCTGTTGCGCCCACCTTCTCCAATACAAATTCGATTTGCCAGGGATGCCCCCTAGCCATCATTCGCATTTATGCCATGATTGCAATGTGGATCCAGGTAATCAAGACTCATCCGCACACAACATTGTGTAAAGCCAGTGCATTTATAGACGATAAGAACTTAAGATCAACATCCTTTGAAGCCTTCTGTACTGCCATCGATAATACCAGATCTTTTGATAAAGCTGTTGATGCGCAGATGTTCTTGCCTTTAACACGTTGAAGCAGACCTCAAAGAATGCCATTTTGGTGGTTTGTCATATGACCTTGCCAAAGCTTTCGATCGGGTGCCGTTTCGCTTTGCTGTAAGCATCCTGCGAGCACGCGGCTGTGATGAGAAAATTTGCCGCACTATCGATGCGTTCTACAATCAACATCAAAAATATTTCAAGCTCGATGGTCACTACGACCAAGTAGTCGAGCCCCGAAACGGGATCATCCAGGGATGCCCCCTATCAATTCTCATTTTGGCATCTATGATCAAAGTCTGGCCTGAGCATCTCGACCATTTCATCCCAGAAGCCCGTGCTAAGTCTTACGTTGATGATATAAGTGCCGCAATATGTAGTCGGACGATCCCAGCTTTAATCACCATGACTCAGAAAGTACACGAAGCCACTGCCACCAAGAAATTTTGCGACCCTGACAGCTTTACACATCAATGACCGGAAGTCTTTCACGTTTTGTCGTAAAAAGCTCTAAAGTGCCTTTCCTCATTGAACAGTTCACAAACGTACATTCAGACTCACCGGTGCTTGCATTCAAGTAGACCCTACTCCCGAATGGACTCAATTAGAGCAGCAAAGAGCTTCTACTTGGAAATTTGTCTCGAACATTAAGAAGATACCTGTAGGATGGTTCAGCGTTGCATGCCTCAGCTATGCTCCGGGCCGGGGTCATTCGCTGTTGGTGTTGATGTTTATTCAGTGGCTCCAAAAGCAATATTTGCCAGTCTAGCTCCACCTAGTCTTGATCCAGAGCTCGCGCATTATTGTTATTCACTAAGTCTTTTCCGCCGTCTAGCGCTCGAATAATGTCCGATCATACCACGCCTCCTTTGTGGTCAGCATGGACCTGAACATGGAACTTTGCATTCGTCATGCGATGTCCACTCAGAATTTTATTGGCAAATCCTTTGCACAATGCTCTGGGCGTGAGGGTTCGCCTCACAGCGCTGTCACTTTCCTGCCTAAAGCTCAGTGTGACAATCCTTCCCCATCCAGATATACCAGTGTGATTCCAAGACCTGATGGTCCTGAAGTTCCAGGGACTATGGACATGAGACCTATCTCTCTTCTTTCCCGTGTGCGTTGGATCTGGAGCAGCATTCACAGAACCTTCATCACCCTCAGCGCCCTTGCCACGGATATGGTCATATGTGATGAAAAACATGTACTCCGGTCTCTTTCGATTTTTCACAATCCCTTGGGGCGGGCTCTCCCGTCCATTTAAACCGACTATACCTTGAGGGTGCTCACTCAGTGTTGTTTTACAAATTTGGTGGTATCAGTTTGGGCTAGTGCCATTGAAAGGGAAGCATCAGTGATTCCCAAATCCTTTGCCGATGACTCACTGGTATTCGCTCGTGAGACTTTATCCGCCAAACAGGCCTTATGAGGACCTGACTGGTGAATTTGCTCAGATCACCCAACAAGAACTTGCGCCAAAGAAAACGATTGCTCGGGCCACTCTTGGGATCGTCAAGCGGTCAAAGCTGCGCGTTTTCAAGTGCACTTCCTGCCGGCCTTCTTGGATGTTGAAAGTTTGGGATCTCAGTTGCGCTCCTTCAATTCCATGTGTCGCCATTCTCAGTGGCGCTCTAGAGTTCGCATGGAATGCTCTATGCTGGCTTTTGAGAAAACGGAAGTGGCCCAAGGATGACGCTTCCCTTGGAGTCCTGAGTTGTGTGATGTTGTGTGTCTTGCTTTTGCCATGGCTACGGGCCTCACGCTTCGGCGTGGTGCGTCATTTTGCGAAGAACACTTCGGCAGCCGACTCTGTGGCAGACATGCCACGTGGACCTCAGGATCCTCTAAGGAATTGGAACAACCAACAAGAAAGTGCGATTCCGCTGTATGGTTTGTTCAAGAACAGGAGCTCGGGCGGACCGCTCAAAGTTCCTACGCCACAGCTGTGGGGGTGACACTGAGACCCCTCTACGCAGCTTAAATCTAGAACAAAGTTCTCGTACATTGCGCCTCAAGTAAACCTTTGCCTCCACCTACACCCTTGGAACAACAATGTTGGCTGATGATTTAAAAAACAACCCGAAATCCAGTTAGCCAATTCTGGCCTGATGAGTAAACCCACCTAAAATAAAGTTGACGTAACATTTCGCACAAAAACAATGTTTAAAAAAAAACGAAAACAAATAACGTATCAATAATAGTTTTTTAGAAAATTTGTTTCAACAACAAATTAAGACATATTTCTGAAAGCAAGAAAGTAGGAACCATAAATAGAGTTTACCCTAAATAGAGTTTATCCGAAAATGAGTTAAAGAGTTTTGCTCACAGCAAAGAACACATTTTTGATTCGGTGTTCAATTACTCTTTCCATTCCTTTGTTAACATGTTGCTTCTTTGGGTTCCTTCTTAACTAAATTCTTTCCTCTTCACCTCACAAATTTTTTGTCATACCTCAAAAGCTTCTGACAACAATTCTCTGTAGACTTAACTGTAGACCCCTTAGCTAAAGACCGTGGAAAATGGATCAAAATCATTCTGGAAACAGTTCTCTCCATGAAGCCACCTAAATAGACTTCTCCCTCAATAAAGCTAAGGATTTTCCATTTCCATGGCTGCAAAAATCCATTATCTGTAGCTAGTGTTGGTGCATTTCATTTCTTTCCTATTTGGATCCTGCTTGGATTCCTTATTCAGTCCATTCCCCTGAATCAATTTCATCACTTGGGATCACCAAACCACAAAACCTTCTGACAACCATTCATTATAGAACCCTTATTTTAAAACGATTGGAAATTGATCAAAACTACTCTGGAAAGAGTTCCCTCTATGAAGCCACCAAACTCTAAATAAAGCTAATGACGTTTCCTGAAGCCACCAAACCCTAAATAAAGCTTACCCTAAATATAGCTAAAGAGTTTTGTTCACTTCTAATTCAATGCAATTTAAATTCTCATTCAATTCTAAATCGTTTCCAATTCAAGTCTAATTTCCAAAATCAATTCAACATCAACTTCAATTCAGCTCTATTTAATATAATTCCATCAATTGTCATTTAAGCACTAATGCACTTGCATTTTAACACTCATTTTGATAAAGCGTCAGTTTATTTCTCGGATAAACTTTTTCTTCCCTTTGATTTGAATATTCATGTTTAAAAAAGGGGTCATTTGATTTCTCTACTAAATTTTGTCTTGGAATCTGGAATGCGCTTGATTTAGGGTAAGCCAATATTTCAATGCAAGCCCCTGTCTATTAATCAGAGGTCAACATCACCAAGTTGTTGCAGGCATGGTGGGGGCTCTTGCCCGCCACGTAAAGTGTATGTTTTCATGGTGAGCATTTGGCTTGCAGTTTGCAGGTAGCATTAGCTGCCGAGCTGGCTCAAGCTCAGAACCGTTGGAGCGTCGAGAGGTTTCAATGATGGAGTGAAGGCAATGGTCAGAACCAAGACTTGGCACAAGAGGTTTGATGAGTGGAAATTCCCAATGGTGCAAGCTCAAGTCCTTAAACCTCCTGGAGGGATGGCGTCCACAGCTGGAGGGTATTGGGATATATTGGGTCCAAGCCATTGATGGCCATGGCTTCAGGACTATATGGTGGTTGCGCGCCCTCGGACCTGCTACTGTCGAAAAAGGTGTCCAACAATTGGACATGGGCAATGACCGCGTCGAAAAGGACGGGGAGGATGCCATGAAGCAGATTGAAGGTGGAGCCCCTCATGACCGTCACAGCATTCAACGCCAACTGAAAGAAAACAGCAGCAGACTTCTGGCACATCTTTGACAATGCCGATGAGCCACCATCCATAGTCGAAGGTGAAGCCAGGCAGCGGACACCATTGAACAAAGTTGAGGGCCTGCTGATCGACCTGGCAACTTCTGGCCGAGAATGCCAAACTTTGGCCAAGATTCTCCATGCGTTTTGCAAGTCTTCAGGATCTTGCTTCATTAGCAAACAGTAATGCGCTGTAAGACTCGTCCAAATCGGGCCATTGGCGCCTGGAAAGGCTTTCTTCGATGGTCGGCGCAGCTGGCGTTGTTTTCCTTGTGGCATCAAAAGAGTGGGAAATCGACGAGCGTCTGTACTTCGGAAATCGAAATTGCGTTTTCACCGCCACTCGTATGGGCCAGATCCAACCTATATCAGTCGATGTACTTTGAGGACAAAGCAGCTGAGGTTCAAGGCTTCAAACGCAGTGGCAAAGGGGGAACACAGTCAAGCTGCTCAGAGTGCACGCGCAAGTGCTTCTGCAGTTCACAGGTGGGGGCGTCGATCTCACAGAAAAATTGATGTTTGTTTAAAGGACCTTGGCTCACGTGATGAACTTAAGTGCACTCAAGCAGCAGTGTGCTCTCTAGTAAGGAGCTGAGACAAAGGAGGTAGTGGAGGCCACATTCAAGGATGCCAAGGCTGCCAACTATGTTCAGGGGTGGAAAGATCGCTTGCAGACTTCTATGAAAGCACAGCTTTCATGGGATTCCTCAAGACAGGTCGCTTCTTTGCCACAACATTTGGGCAGCTGTGATTGAAGTATTCAAGATTATGCAAGAATCAGGCCCACTTACAGAAAATGATGACATGCCTGGCGTGAGACGATTGTGCTTGTATTTGGCCGTGTCTGTTTGCTTGCGCCCCTAGAAGCACAGGTTAATCTGGATCATGTTGCTTGTTATGCTTGTTGCTCCAGTGGAAGCATGCAGCAAGTTCTTAGCTCGTTTCAGCAACTTCTTACGACTCAAGGCCCGCAGAGCATGGGTATCCCAGGAGTGGTCTATAATTTCTAGAGGCGGCTGGGATTTATGTAATCGCGATGGTCTAGAGATTTGCACTTCTTCGAGATACATCCCCATGCCAAATTCCCTTACGTTGGATGCGTATACCAAGCAGAGGCCAGGAAGTTGAAGAAGGCGACCGGTTGAGCGCAGAAGATGTAGTTTTTCGATCTGCACTTGTTTTCTTGCGCGAGAAGAGGTGACATTGACATTCGGTATGCAGTGAGAGTGTTGGCGTCAGACGAATGGACCCACCCAAGAAACTCGCAGCGTATCTTCCAGGCAGGGCTGGCACTGTGGTGCGGTTCAACGCACTGTGAGAGAGCAGTGCAGTCACTTGGAAACAGTTGAGTACACAACGACGACCTTGTAAGAATGCAATCTTGAATCTTGGGCTCTTTTGCACGGGCATCAGCTTCGACAAGCATGAATGAGTCAATCGTTCTTGCCGGGTTCCAACTTACGCAGAAATGGGGCCTAGAAGCGGTCCCTTGAAAATAGAAGAAAGTTCCATGAATAGAGGAGCATGGAGTTTGGCTGTGACAGCAATTTGGTTAATCAGCAACCATCTTTGCGAACTTCCACTGCGGATATCAAAGGATATCATCCTCTTGCTTCTGTGTCAAAAACCGGACCCTCAAGCCTTCATGGCAAGTTCAATCACTTTCATAAAGTGGGAACAGAGTGACCGAGCTTCAGAATCTTTCGAGCCGGATAACAGAAGCGAATCTGGGGAAATGAGCGAAGTTGAGGGCAGTATGAGGAAGTGATGGTTGAAGAGGAAGAAGAGACAAGACCAGTTGAGGCAGCAGCGTAATAAATTATCAGCAGCGCTAGTGGCTAGATGAGCATGTTGTGGTTGAGTCAGATGGAGATGGCGCTGAACCTTGGAATCCACCGGCTGAGTCAAGTGCAATCCGCATTTGTGACACGAGAGGTGGCCAGCGCAGCAATGAAGGTGATCATGAACATGTCACCTAGTTGAGTGGAGAATGAGGCGGTCTCACAAATGTTTGAGACGCAGATTTAGGGTAGAACATCTCTGCAATGTCAGAGAGTATAAGAGGGGGTGTTAAAGATTAGCGTGCGCACCTTGCTTCAAGGATCACACGCACAAATCAGTGTACATGTACAGTCCAAGAATGTCCACGACCTGCATTGCATAGTGGCATATAGGAACTAAGAGGACGCGCGGCGATTTGGGAAGATCGACAAAAACTGCATTAAAAAACATCACCTCTCAGGAAAGGCTTGGGTGTCACCGCTCTAGTATTTTTTAGTTTTGACTTCATGTTTCAGTAAACAGAGAGATTTCCTGCACCTTTCTTCGATACAGAAAATGTGAAAAACAAGAAACCCTACAATTCTACAGGCCACAAACAGTGAAAAAAACATTCATAGGTTCATAAGATTTGGGGGTACCAACCTCCGACAATCCCCTCACATGTTCAAACCACACCTACAAGTGGAAACTCTTGAGGTTTGATGGATCAGAACCTTCATTCTTGGCCTGTGCATTCAAAAAAATTGAGAATCCCAAATCGAACGAAGGACATGCCACCATCTCAAATATTCCTAACTTGGTCCAACAAACCACATGTTCGCCACAAAAAATGCTACGAATGATGTTTCAGGAAAGAATTGCCTTTCAAAGAGAACGTAAAACCATACTGTAGACGGAACCGTGCCTTTCACAGAAAGACCCTTTTGAGAGGTTTCAGATTCCCCACCGCGTATCAGACCCACCTGCCACCGTCATTGAGGCATGTGCAGGTTTTCGAGCTGAAATCGTGACAGGGCTCGGTTCTGCTGCGAAAAGAGCCGGGCCGGGATCAGGGCTCGAGGGGCTCGGTTCGGAGGGCGGCTCCGGGAGGTGGATCCGGTGTGGGACCGAGCCAACACATGGGGTTCATACCAAGCAACCACCCAATGAGTACACTGAGTACACCTTTTGAAGCTGATGTAGGTGAATGTTTAGTAAATTGATTTGGGCAAGATGAGAAAGTGTCCATGGTCTTCCACCAAACCTGTGGGTCGGTGTTGTGGGCAACTGACTGGAGAAGGATGGGGTGAAGAGGCAGGGGAAAGTCCAACAGAATTTGGTGGTTTGATACTACGATGGCTGCAATCGTTGCGCTTTGGGATGTGGTTTTGAGTAAGAGACATGGAAGGATGTTTACTGGTGTAGAAGAACACACAATGAGGTTTATGTATTGAACTGATTCCTTTCAACAGAGCGCCCTATTTAGTCCATCTATTTTGCACAGCGGCCCATTGGATTCTTTGGGCTCTTGGGATTTCCAACGCCTGGACCACCGGGTGGGATTGGCCACCAAGAACAGTTTTTCCATGGTGTTTTTCTGTGTTCTTTTCCCAAAATGGGTCGCTGCAAAGAGGACTTCCCAGATGAAATCCCTCTTGGTCCGCTGCATGTTTTGGTTTAGAGTAGCGAAGAATCAAGGAGGTGCTCCCTTCCGCTCCAGCCACTCACCCCCGGTGAAATGAGTGGAGCACGCGGGGGGTGCTTTTGTGCGCGGGATGAACCATGAGAACCATGGGGAAGAAGCCTCAGTGCTAGTTGGGTATATCTCAGTCAAGGTGCCCAACTTCTGAAGAGGATTCATTGATGGCCGGTTGCCAAAACCTGGAAGTGTGAGTTTTTGGGACATGTCCGACACCTATGAGATCTTATGAGATCTTATGAGTTTATATATATATATATATGTGTGTGTTTGTGTGGGGTGTGTTTTCAGGTTCTTTCGTCTTTTTTGGGTCATGATGGGAGCTGAGCACTGAAAACATGTTCATCTCAGATGTCTCGTGACCTGGGCCGTCTCAGATGTCTCGTGACCGGACGTGCCGTTTGGGGCGGTCGGAACCAACGGTAGTCAACGGTGGGTACCCCTCCATCCTCAGGGAAATCCTCTACACCTTGATGTCGTTTTTATTCGGGTGCGTGACATATCATGCCATATTGAATATGTTTAAATTGGGATGTCAGAGACCTGGTCATTCCTACCACTGCTTGGTTTCATGTTTGCGTCGTCTTCCGGGATGCCCCATCGTTGCACCCAGAGATACTTACTTCAGTCGATCTGGTCTTGCCCCTTGAGTTTGGGTAGAGCCATCGAAATCCAGGTTGTTCCAGGTTTGTAGCCGGGGGTAGCTTTTGTCGCTTGCACATTAATTGGAGTCTTTTCATGTGTCGTACGCACCTCTTTCGCCCCAAAACAGTAGATGATCGGTGTGGATTTTGATGGATTTTGTGAAGATCCGTCGGTGGTGGCCATAGGACTGACATCCAAGTCAAGGTGATAATACCTGCCGGGCCTTTTTCGTTTGGTAATTGGTTAACACTGGGAGCAGATGGGAAGGCAACGAGATGGTTCCTTTGGTTCCTTTGAAGGGGTATCATGGATGGAACCACCGGGTCGAAGGTTCAGGACAATTTCGAGGTGTCACCTTGTTGAAAACCACTTTATTGGTCAGCTGCAAACCAGAAAAACGTCAGACATTGGATTGATTTCAGCAAGCTGTGGGACGTTTGCAGGACAGTAGTCAGGACAGTATATGCCCACAGCAGGAATGTTTCGGTAAGATCTGGAATGGTTTCACGGTGCCTAGAAATCTACAGTACATCATGATTTGGAATCATAGAGTCCCGAGCAATGCGCGAATCCCCCACTTCGAGCCTGGAACATGCACACCTCCACACTTCGAATAGGACGCCCACTGGCCATTTGTTGGTTCAGAGCCTTCTTTTTGGGGGTTCAGTTGACTCCTTCAGCTTAGCAACCTCAAAACGGAGAAACCGGATGAGAACGGGGTCCAGGGAGATGGTGGAGCTGGTGGAACGGAGATGGAGTGGAGTGGTTGGCCGATCAATCCGCCTCTGCCCACGCGCACGCCCACGCCGCGGCAGGCAGAAACGTAGGATCAGCTTAAGTGCAAGTAGCCCAAAAAGGGGTTGACGTCCCAGGCAGAAACCTTTCTAAGATGATCGATGGAACACTGTAGCTTCTAGAAGTTTCAGGTGAGAAAATGGTGTCGGGAAGTGCCTTTTTGCAGTGTCAAGACATTCCAAAGACAGTGAGCGTGATCCACGTCTCACATATTTTTGTGTTGAACCAACTCTGATGCTGTCAGGAAGCTACAAAAGAGTTTGCGCATTGCGCACCCAAACCTGTTGGGAGAGTCCCAAACCTTGCCAGCAGACCACCCCTGACAACCATGTGTGCTTGTTTTGAAGTGCAGCCCAAGACCACTCTCAAGTCAATACAACCCGCAGACGTGAACCAGCACATTGACTTCTGGTTCTATTGGTTCTTCCCCTTTCCACTACGGTCTCCACAACGGCGCGGGCGGAAAATACCGCTCCGCGTCGATCGCTCATGAGATCAGCATGCCAGCGGCCTTGGCCAGTCAGGCCGGGACGAAGCACGATGGAGCCTTCAACTCAAACGGCGGGTCAAAACCCCAAGCCCCAAATGCTGGTGCTTTGACATCCAGAGGAATCTGCGGCTGGGTGTTTGAAGAATGATAACCCCCCCCTCGCCACTGGCTGGGTAGACGCATTTTCCGAACCGAACTCGGAACCCCTCAGAGGTCCCTATCTTAACACACACCATTACACACCCAATTGACCTATGAAGGGCTTCCACTAGATAAGCGGTTGGGGAAAGACTGACTACTTCATTTGCTTGCTTATTCCACAGTAAATTTCTTGCTGGCTCAACAGTACCATTTTCAGGAAAGAGTACTCTTCAAGTCCGCTTTCATTTAGCAACTAGTCGGCTCAGGGGAGAACCCTTCGGACTTCGTGCCATGTGGCCTCCAGCCCACACAGACACACGCATGTAACATGAAATCTGCTGCAGGTTTGTAACAGGAGCACTTTTTGGAAGAAAAAATGAGTGAGGGTGAGGACGGCAGACTTGTGGACCCACAGCACAGGGCAAAGCAGTGTGATGCATGTTGTGTTTTTCACTGAAGCAGCGGTTTTTGCTATGGTTCTAGGCTAGCTACCTCCAGCAACCCTTAACGTCAAAGAGACCCGTATGTTCCCGACCAACCCGTAAGCCCGCGAAATAACCCAACCGGAGCAGCCGCTTTTTCAACTTTCTAGTTTCAGATATTGATTTGGGGAGTTGTTAATATATTATATATTACTAAATTAATATATATATGTGTAATATATTATATTATATATAATATATGATTGTGAATTCATGCAAACCTCTGAGAATCCTCTCATGGTCCGACACCACATCGCCAGTGTCTTTTAGGCCACTGCCGAAGTGCCCACGCGGACACAGCAAGAGGCTCGAAGAAGACCAAGCCCGACCGCGTGGCGAAATCGAAGCCCCATGGGTCCATCTATCACTATGACTCACTCTGAAAAATAAAGACCTTCATATGATCAGAGGCAAACGGAAGGGTAGTGCACAGAAAGAGTTTTGTAAAAACCTATTCTACTAAAATCGTGGAAGGCGCAGGCAGAAACCTTCGTAGAACTTCGTAGAAGGTATTTTTGATGTACTAACTTCGTAAAAGCGATTTTGGCTGACCCCCCTTCTCCACACACCCTCGGTTGAGCCTTCATATGAGAAGTCCACTCCTTCTTTTAATTTTACTTTGAAGCGGCCGGCCAGCGGGGTTCGTCCCGTCAGAGCGGCGACCACTTCGTGTGAGGCGGAAGCCTCGGCCAAGATGAAGGTGGAGATGTTGAGGCAAAAGCTGCTGCTGAAGAAGAAGGACGATGTGTCGATATGTGTCTGATATTTGTGTGTGTGTCGACGATGCGCCGTGTTTTTACCCTTATTTTTTAGTGATTCTTTTGCACAACGGATCAGCGGATTTATTGGGCGGGGACCAACGACCGCGTTATGGCCGCCACGTGTCATTTGGGGGTGAAGCAAAAGGCCAGAGCCCCGGCCTCCTAGCGGCTAGCAGCTAGAAGTCATAATGTGAATGCTATTCTTATGAGAAACTATATATAGACTATATCACGAAAGTGAGCTCAGAAGGAGCTCAGCGAAAGTTGTTGTTTATGAAATATGGCGAGGCTTAAAATTGAAAGGTTCAATGAACTAATTGATTCTTTCAATTAAAGCGAGGGGTCAGCCGAGGGGGGGGGCCCGAGAGATGGACTGTTAGGAACTATGCGACAAGGCCCTTTCAAACATATCAACAACAACAACAACAACAACAACAACAACAACAACAACAACAAGAACAACAACAACAACAACAACAACAGCAGCAGCAGCAACAACAACAACAAGAACAAGAACAAGAACAAGAACAAGAACAACAAGATGAACAACAACACGACCAGAACAACAACAAAAACAACAACAAGAAGATGAACAGCAACAATAACAAGAAGATGAACATCAACAGAGCAACCAGAAGATGAACAACAACAGCAACAAGAACAAGAACAACAACAACAAGATGAACAACAACACGACCAGAACAACAACAAAAACAACAACAAGAAGATGAACAGCAACAATAACAAGAAGATGAACATCAACAGAGCAACCAGAAGATGAACAACAACAGCAACAACAACAACAACAACCACGACGACGACGACGGCGACGGCAACGGCGACGACGACGACGACGACCACCACCACGACGACCACCACGACCACGACGACCACGACGACCACGACCACCACGACCACCACGACCACCACGACCACCACGACCACCACGACCACCACGACCACCACGACCACCACGACCACCACGACCACCACGACCACCACGACCACCACGACCACGACCACCACGACCACGACCACCACGACCACGACCACCACCACGACCACCACCACGACCACGACGACCACGACGACCACGACGACAACGACGACGACGACGGCAACAAGAACTACTATAAACTACCACCACTACCACCACCACTACCACCACTACCACTACCACTACCACTACCACCACCACTACGACTACTACTACTACTACCACTACCACTACCACTACCACTACCGCTACCACTACGACCACTACCACCACTACTACCACCACTACCACTACCACTACTACTACTACTACCACTACTGCAACAACTACTACTACTTCTACTTCTACTACTACTACTACTACTCCTGCTACTACTACTACTACTACTACTACTACTATACGACGACGACGACTAGTACTACCACTACCACTACCACATCAAATCATCTGAATTTAATTGAATTTAGGACGCAAATGTTGCCATCAACTACCAACCAATTCTGGGTTGATCAGCCATGCCGCCTCCGCGCTACGTGTGGGTGAAGAAGAAGCAGGTAGCTTGCCAGCGTTTGGCGGCATCAGGTGGAAAACGGAAAGCTGCAGACACCACGTTTTGGTTTGAACCCTGCGCTACAAACATGGGCTTAGCTGGGCTTGGTGACATTGAATCCCCCTGCACGGCACTCCAAGGCGACGCAACCACTTCTTATTTGCCCTTCGGGTCTTCCATTGTACGAGAAGGCCCTTACAGCCAAGACTTGCAGAAGAAATGGGTTTTGTTCAAAGTTTGAGCCAGGATTTCTTTGGGCAAAGTTGCTGTCGTTTGAGCCAGGGTTTTGATCGGGGAGCGAAGTACATGGGCTTTGGTCTCGTTGGTTTGGTCACGGAGGCACGCGCTTTGGCCAGAACGTTCGCAGGATGTAGCAGGTGTATAACAAACCTGCACATCCATCCACCGAATATCAGATTGTTGCTGTTGACCTATTCACTAGTCATATCTATGATTTTAGAAAGGAAAAGCGGGGAAGCTGGACAGCAGGGGTTGGCATGATGATGATCTATTATAACTTCTTGCCTGCAGAGTTACAGTTTGTTTGCTTTTGCTTCCCACGTTGCGATTGGGTGAGTGAGTTGGGGGGTTGGGATTGTCGAAGCAGGAAGCTCATAGACTCACGTTGGGATTGTCCCAGGAGGCTAAGATGATCGCTACCGGTGTGGCCGAGAAGTGGCCTGGTGTTTGAAGCGGCCAGCTCAGTCTGAATTGTTTGAAGCGGCCTGGTGTTGCTAGGGTTGGGGTCAGAGCATTGTAGGTGCCCTGGCAGATCGACAATGAATGCAGAACTCGTGCTGTGCTTCGTCTCTGGTGTCAGCCAAGTTAGATCAACATGAAACAAGTCTCGACGAAGCTGAATGCAATGCCAGTGTTTGCTCTTCTTAGCTGTCACCTTGGTAGAAGAAGGGCAAATGGCATGGCAGTTCCGAGGATAAAGTCAGCCTGCCCCAACTGTTGGAATTGCCAGGTAGAATCGCCCTCCGACATTTCATTTTAGAGGCCAGGGGGGCCCGAGAGATATCTGCGATGGACACTGGCCACCTTGGCCTTGGCACTCCAAGGTGGCATCAAAGAGTAGTGGCTTGGAGTTGGCAGCAACCACATCCTCTGGCTCAATGGCCTTCATGGCCTTGGTGGGCTTCATGGCCTTGGCCATGGCATGGGCCTTCATAACCTTGGTTGTCTTCATCTGCTTGGTCATGGCCTTCATTGGTTGTCTTCATCTGCTTGGTCATGGCCTTCATGGACTTCATGGCTGGCATGAGGCAGCTGGAGCGCACAGGCTGTGGGCTTGGAGCAACACTTGGGCAGCTGGGCTGGAAGAGCAACAGACAGATGATTCTGGCTTTGGGAAAAGGACAGGCATATGTTGATGGAATGCCACATGCTGGCTTGGTTAATTGGGCTTAACACAACACATCCTGATGCAATTCCAAATTGGCTTGGAGCTGACAACTGTTTGTTACATGCAATGTAGCAATGGACACGCATTCTATGAATGCAACAATGGCTCAAAAAAGCATTACTATTTACATATTTAAACTTTAGAATGGCAAGAAGGACAGAACATGAATGCAAATATTGGCTAGGCTCAAACATTGCTGCTTGGCAAGCTGTTTTTTGAAAACGCTTGCTGATAGCATGGTCTTTGCCATTGCAAATCAAAAGGTGGCCTTTGCTGCTCGCCTTGGTGCCATTGGAAACAAAAGATTGAAACAACAAAACCAAACATTGAACTCATGGTCTACATCAATGTACACAAAACAACCTGGGTGGAACACATTCAACTGTGCTGCGCAACAACATGTTGAATTAACCCAGTGGCCCTATGGTGCAGCTGGTGCCTCATGTGGGTTAAACCATTGGTCCACAATGTGCTGGAAGTTGGAGTATGGCTCCCTGTACAGCAGCAGTTGGACCAACCGGTGGTTGGAAATCCTGGGTCCATGCTGCTCATACACCAGCGCAAAGAACTGGGCTTGGGAACAAAATACAATGGTCATCAATTTACAATGGTTCTTCAACTTACAATGGTCATCAATTTGGATCCAGATACTGTCTGCTCCTGGTGATACAAGTGTTGTTGTCCACCAAGGTATGAACTTCTCTTCTGTTTCCTCCATAGGCCCATCTGCTGAAGGCATGGTGGTCTGGCCCTGTGGCTGGCTCGTACCTGAGCCCAAAAAGTGTTGATTTGATTGAATATATATAGTCCTCTATATGTCCTCTAGATAGTGGTCACACATATATTGTTTTTGGTGGTTGTTATTAACATGTTGGTCATCTCTTTGCTGCCAAAGAGCCACTGCTGCCAGCCATTGTCAAACAAGATGATGTACATGGTTTGGCCTTCCCAGTTACAATGGCGGTTGTCAATGATTCTGGCCATCGTGCCCTTGAGACCTATATGTGCATATATGGCTGCAGGTACAAGTGTGCAACTGTTTCACATGAATGCCATCATTGGCGATTGGTGCAACTGCTGGGCTTGTGTGCGAGTCACTGAGTTATGTGTTCAGTGACAGCTTTTTTTTTGCTCAGCTTTTTTGGCCAACTTGTTGTCGCCTCAATGGCCGTGGCTGACCTCAAGAAGAGCTTGGACTCTCTCGAGCGTTCCCAAAAGCTCATTGCTCAACTTGCGTTGGCCACAGACAAGGATGTTTGCCGAGAAAAGATTCGACATGAACTCATCGTGCACCTTCGTGGGCCCGCTGTTGGTGAAGTGCAGCAGCTTTTTATGACCATGTTAAGTCCAAAGAATCTGTTTCAAATGAGCGTGCCAAGAAGTCTCGCAATTCTGCGGGTGATGACCCGGCGGCATGTGCTCTGGCTGACGCAGAAGCCCGGAATACCTACGCCGCTCAGACTTTGCGGGTCAAGTTTTGGACCTGGTTTCTTCAATGCATCAAGCTCCGTTCCACCGCCGCAGAAGAGGCTCGTGCCCAGATGGCTGTGGCAGCGGCTAGCAAGCTCCACTCCTTGGATGGGCAGATTGTTCTTCATGCTGTCGTTTTCACAGCCGTGAACCATTGGAGTTGGAGGCTATGGAGAAGGTTTGGCACCTCAGTTTGGATTTCACTTTCTCTGGCGATGGGGTTTTGGCCATGCAGCTTTTGTCATACGACCTCCAGCCGTTTAGCTACCAGGACGTCACTTTCCACAAGGCTTCCTCGCGTCCTGGCGCCTTGGCCAAGAAAGTTTTGGACCTCCAGGAAGATTCTCGACCTCGGCGATCCTGATGTTTTTGATGTGGTGGTGCAATGTGTGCAGTGCTTTGGGCATCTCCCGGTTTCTTTCGCTGAACTGAACTTTTTGATGCTGGATCACTTTGCTCATCTATTTCCTGGACTTCTTGGGGGATGGTCCTGGTCATGGCTATGGTTTGGTGTCCAGCGGCTTTTTCCTTGCCATTTTGGCCGTGGTGTACAGTTTACTTTTGGCGCTCTATGTACTGTCGAGTACGACAGAGCTTATCATCGTCGTCGTCGTCATCATACTCATGGCTCACATGATTTGCCATATTGGCTCAGCTGCAGTTGTTATTTTGCACACTGCCTCCAAATGTGGTTTGTTTGGCTCAATGGCGACACCTTAATGTTGTTCTTGGCAAAGGCAATGCATTTGGATGGCGGTATTTGATTTGGCAGCGGTGGGAGATGTCCACCATTGCTGGCTGCAATTTGCTGGCACACTGGGGTTGGCAAATCTTGTTCCAAAAAATGCGGGTCCAATGCATGCCCACAGAAACATTTGAAAACAAATGTGGCCAAAACATGGCTTTTGTGGGTTGTGACATGTCATGCAGAGTGTGCCACAAAACAGGCATTTGTGTTTTGACCAGCTTTTGCATGTCAACCAAAAAGGAAAGTCAATTGGAATTTCAATAAAATGTTCAGGAAATATAAGCCACAAAAAATAGAGGTTTTTGATTAGGTTTTTTCCGTTTGGTCAGCGCATATCTATTTAATGTCATTAATATACAACCACATCATCATTTTCTGGTAAATGAAAATGAGCTAGATCAAGTTCTCAGCGTTACACAGAGTTAACTTAAATTACCTTAGTTACACAACTTCATCAGAAAATTACTAACTAACTTAACATATGTTAAAAATAGCACTAGTTGTACATAGTTAAAACCTAGTTATATTTAGTTAGCACAAAGTTAAAACTAGTTGCTAAATGAACATAAGTGAGTATGTTTTTATTAACTCATTATAATAAACAAGGATTTTTAGTATACGTAGCTTGCAAATACTGCTGCGACCACTGTGCCACGCGAGGTCAACACGCGCACAACATGTCGTCAATAGCACGTTAACTTGCTGAGAAGAGCCGACGTCACATAGAACGGAACAGTCCAAGCCACTTGTAAAGTGAATTGAAAGAGGCTATTCGACTCCTCCCTCGTCCTTGTGAGAAAGCATACCAAATGCCTAGAAAAGACAATATGAAAGTCGATGCTTTTTTTTGGTGTTCGGTTGACTCAGCCTTGGCTTTACAAGCCTTTGGATAAGCTCAAAGCGTTGCGTTGCTGCCCTCCCTCCGCGTCCCCTTGATCCTTCCACACCCCTCGCTTTCGTCCCCACTGTCCTCAAGTATATATATATATATACTTTTTAAAATATCAGGACATAGTTTTAGATAGGTGGTGCTCCAACGTACAAGTTGGTATACCATGGTAGAATACAAATTCTGGCCTTTTTGCAAGTCAAGAACAAACTATTGTGGAATATGTGCGCGGTTTCGCAAAAAGCAAGGCTGATGTTTTGCCGGTGGTTCATTCAGCACGTTCGGGTCCGGCAGTTACCACATGGAACTGCACTGCAAATCACAACAATTGTGTTTTGAACGAGGAGGATACTTCACAAAGACATGGAATCATACAATTTCACTGTTCTTGATACTGGTTTATATAGAGTGGTGTCCATTTGGTGCAGCGAGAAACAATGTTTTCCCGGTTTCGGTCGTTTTGTTCAAGCAAGGAAAGGAAAAACCGAAACGCCAGGAGAAGGAGGAGTTGGATCCAGAGAAGCTCCAAGAAGGCGGGCCGAACTGGTGGGAGGAGTTGCAGCTATCCGCCGTTTTTTTTGGACTTTAGAATCTATCGGTTCTATATATATACAGTTATATACATATAGATATAGATGGGTGACAGGTCTTTGCGTTTGGTTTTAGGGGATGTCAGGGCAAAACAACATGCGCTGCTTGTGCTAAGGAAAGTAGAGTTTCCAAGACCTATGTTATTTACCCAACTTGTTCACATCGTTTGCATCAACATGTTGTTCTTTGTAGTACATGCCAATCTTGCAGCTGAGACTGAAGACGTTCAGGTGATGCGCTAAGCGCTTTGGTGCACTCAAGCTCTGGTCTTGTCCCCCCCAGCGTGGTGCTTTGCTGGCTCCGGGTTTTTGCAATGGGCCCTACCGGAATGGTTTCATTATTCACAGGTCTACATTACACATATAGAAAACGATCTATGTGATACCGTATCATGATGCCAAGTGGCCTGTGAATGACTTTCCGTAGTGGCCGAGGTCATCCGTGCCTTGCCCCTCTACACAAACACAACTAACACATGTGTCCCGCCCAAGCAGTGATTACCTTCAACATAATTGGACCATCCAAACGGTTCAAACGGTGTCCTGGCTGGGCTACAGACAGGATGGTCAGAGTCTAAACACCGTTTGCTTCATGGGTACGCTCGTTTAGGCCACAACCTTCACACGTTCTAAAGTACTTGTACGCTCACGTTAGTTTTCGCTTGCGCTAGGATTTTTTCTGGCATGATGAGGAGTGCTGGCTGAGATTGAAGACGCCGGCATCAGCGGTGATTCTATGAGGGTCTCCTTCTTTCAAGAAATCAAAATTCCACCAAGGAGTTTTTTTGGCTACAGGAAGGCCAATCAATGGCAATCACCATATTCCCAAATCTCCTCTACACAAAAGTGTGCGTGTTTCTCCAAAGAGATTTGACTCGTGCCAGGCGACTCAGTTGCCGCCTTTCTGGCCACCAACCGGACGGCTCTGAATGTTTTGGCTCAGGACCGAATGAGCGCAGGAGGGGAACTAAAGGAACTGAGGAGGAACTTGAGTGCTTGATGTTGGGAACTTGTGTCTTCGCACTCACGGACGCCGATGGCGCCACCCCTTCCCATTTCTATAGCGTTTGCTGTTGGGGCATGTAGGGGCGTTGCCAGTACATGCTAATACAATGTCCATTCGCGGACAGATCAATGAAGTGCAGTGCACAGCCAAAACCGTATGCGCCAGCCAACCTTGCGCTGCATGGCCCATCGGTGGCTTTCAAACACTATCAAACAGACTGACGGTGCCAGCTCACAATGCCAGGTGTTCCTACTGGGAATGAAGAGGCGATCCTGGACATTTGTTCATTTCCAAGTACTCTGCCAACATTCTGTTGTGTCAAACAGTATAGTTGGTCGTCAGGTCAGCTTTCCAGGCTTTGGCTACTGATGGTCTTGTGGGGTCTTGAAGAGACCGGAATCTGCACCCAATGATGGACAGAATCGACGATAAGAGCAAGTTATATGTCTGTAGTAAAGTCTTGCCTGGATGTTCTTTCCTGTCTCCAGGATCTTCCACAGTATCGCAAGATACAATCTCATCCAATCTCTTCTCTTCGCAGAAGCAATGTCTCTTTCTTACACAGAAACACCATCATTTGTTTCCAGATATCCTTTCTTGTTTCCTCAGCCCTTCACAAAGAACGTCGCTTCTCAACCGCTCATCCTCCGGTCGTCCTCCTCTCCAGGACTTGGCGCGGAAGCACCCGGCTCCGGCGACGCCCTCGGGTCCCGCGGCGTCCCGGACCAAAGCGCGGCTGAAGCCCCGCGAGGTGCGGAGTGGGAGCGGAAAAGGAAAAGGGGTTCAAACGGGGTGGGAAGCAACTGGGGTGGAGCGGATGCTTGATTCAATTAATGAAATGAGAGAACAGTTCCAACCTGCATCATGGAAGCTGGCAAGTTGTTACTGTAGCTATATAGTGCTTTTGTTCCATGTCCATCAGTGAGAGGTCCAGGTGTTGCCGGTGTTGCTGGTGAGCCTGTATATGTGACTGGTGTTTGTATTTTCTTGTTCACACTGATTCACATGCATATAAAAATATAGTGGGACAAACGGTACATTTTTTTGGTGGCCTCATTTGAGCAGTGTTTTTATTTGGATTTGGATGATGAGCCATTCAGACTAGACTGTCAACTCACACAAGCGAAACCAAACCCTTCATGAAGGCTCATTTCAATTGTATGAAAGGTAGCAAAACCCATGAAGACGGAGCCTTTGGTGTTGCGCGAAGCCGAAAGCGTGTTAGCCACCTTTCCCACAAAATCTGACCCTGGGAAACCGCATAGGTAACTCAGCAGAGTATGGGCACTTTACCTTCTTCCAAGGGTCCTGGCACTAGGAACAAGGACGATACTAGCAACAAGGGCATCGCCGTTTACGGCCACCGGCAAGCTTCTTTGGCACTCCCAAGCCTGCCCAGATCTTCTTGGTGTTGCTGCTTCGGCCAGATGTTGATGTTTTGGTTGTTTCTTCAAGACCTGGATAGATATTGCAGGTGAATCCCTGCGCAAAGGTTTACAAAAATCCGGCACACCTGTTTTTTCTGTCTAACTTGTGGCTCACCGTTCATCTCGCAGAAACCCATGGGGTGCTCCGACTTTCGGAGAGGATCTGGCCGTCAGACCATCCGTATAAGGAAGCGATTACCCCACCACATCGAATTGGAGTATGATACTGGGGGTTCTGAAGAGGGCGGTATATATTGAATATTGCATCAACTGTTGCATCTGCGTGTCCTGACGCGGAGTTATCGCTAGCCTTTTCACTGCTACTCTGCGACTTGGAATGGGCTTGCCAAAACCCACTTTGAACCTTTTGAGACAAAACTGCGCTACCAGAGCCTTCCAAGAGGTCAGCAACGGACGAGCTAGGCCAACCTATGTTTTGATGCCCGCCCTGGGCAAAACCGCCACCGTTTTTCAGCAGGATGAAGCCTCCTCCGGTGAGCCCAAGGCGCAGCTTCCACGGCGCAAGCGATCACTTGAGCGCCTTCGAAGGTATGAGAAGAGAATCGGTGGGTTCTTTTCTCGATGCCGAACTCTTTGGGTGTTTTGTTCTGGCTGTCACTTTGAGACATGGCTAAAAGATACCCGGTGAATGGTTCTCGATACAATGGGGATCATTGGCATCTATTAAATGCAATATCAGGTACCCATTCAATAGAAAGGCTACCTTGGATAGAACAGGCACAAGCCTGAAGTTGTATTTTAAACGAGGTGTCGTTTTCAGCAGGGTCCTCCTGGCTCATAGAAGATAAGCAGATAAGCCATGTGACATGTGGAATTCCATTTTGGGATTTGGAGCGGCTTCAACATGTCGGTGAAGCGATAGTGTAGTTTAAAGTAACACATGTTTTAACATGTTTTCACTTGGTTCAAGAGACCAATGTAACTTGTACATATGTACATCATTGTCTAATCCCACAGCGTGGCTGTTTAGCTTTGCTTTCTACCTCTTGTCTCCCCCTAGGTACAGCTTGTTGCTTTGCCGGTATGCCCCCCATGCGTGCACCCTCTATTCGGTCCCTGGGCTGGACAAAAACACTTGTGCAGTTGAGTTGGATTGGCATTTCATAGACAACACAAAAATCTACTGTAGCTTTATACATCACAGAGCTTGGTTTGGTCATTTCATAGAGCCACTTGCCAGATTGTTGTTATTTTATTTTTTACGTAATAGTTGGTCACCTCATTCCCCAGATAGCGTGATAGCTATAGGCTATAGGGGTACCTGCTTCTCAAAGACTGGGTGCCTGCATTCCGTTTTGGTTTGCCGCTGCTGTGGCTGCTGTGCGGCTGCTGTGCTGCTGCTTACCTGTCTCCCCACTTGTTTGCCTGACCGGCGTTTGGGTTTGCCGCTGCTGCGCCACTGCTGCCTTGTCTCCCGAGGTTGGGCATCCCAGGCTATAAAGAGGTTTTCTCTATAGAACGATTTGCAAATGGTTCAATAGTCTTCAGGTATGTATGCTAAAGAGAGACTCAGACACAGGAAACGTTGGGAAGAGATTGCAAGCAATATTGACCGACGATGTGCTCATAGTCGCCACTCAGGGTCTGGCTGGAGAGGTGCTGGAGCACCTGGAGTCTGCTGTGGGAAGGGAAGCCGTCGTTGTTGTGTGTTTTTGTGCGTTGTGTTCCTCTTCGGTTGACTCGTTGTGACTCGTCTTGTTTCTTTCCGCCCCGCCCCGTTGTTGAACCTCTTTTCGGGTGGACATTATATATTTGGACAGTTTGCTGGACTTGGCGTCGGTCAAGGATTCATTAGGTCTCACCGTGCTGGACATTTCTTTAGACCCTGATTGGTGGGTGTTAGATTTCTATTGTCTCGAGGAGAACGGTGATTTTTTATGGGTGTGTTGGCTGTCCGTGTGGGACGAATTTTAAAAACAATCGTGCATAGCACCAAGGGTCACAGCCTCTTTGTTTGTGTTGAGTCGGTCTCTTCATGTCTCTTCCGTTTTCGCAATTTGTCTGTGACGTCAGCGTCAGCCATGCCGGATGGTCATGCTGACGCAAACACTGTGCGTTCAACGTGAAAACTGATGATGCAACTTTTTGGGAGTTGGAGGGAATGGTTCGCTTGTGAATCCCAATGTAAATGCATATACAGGTTGAAAAAGGAGTGAAAATATGCGGAAATTACCTGAGACAAACGATATGCATCAAAAAAAAGATGGAGCCCACGAACCCGAATGCAAACACGTTCGAAAAGCTACATATGTCCAAATGACACTCTTGTAGGACACTCTTGTGGGACACTCTTCTGGGACACTCTTGTAGGATACTCTTGTGGGTCACTCTTGTAGGACACTCTTGTGGAACACTCTTACAGGACACTCTTGTGGGACACTCCTGAAAGGCACTCTTGTAGGACACTCTTGTGGGACACTCTTGTAGGACACTCTCGTGGGACACTCTTGTAGGACACTCTTGTCGGGCACTCTTATGGGACACTCTCTTGTGAGACACTCTTGTAGGACACTCTTGTGGGTCACTCTTACACGACACTCTTGTACGACACTCCTTGTGGGACACTCTTGTAGGAAACTCTTGTGGGATACTCTTGTGGGACACTCTTGTGGGACACTCTTGTAGGACACTCTTGTGGGACACTCTTGTGGGATACTCTTGTGGGATACTCTTGTAGGACACTCTTGTGGGACAGTCTTGTGTGACACTCTTGTAGGAAACTCTTGTGGGACACTCTTGTAGGACACTCTTGTGGGATACTCTTGTAGGACACTCTTGTGGGACACTCTTGTGTGACAGTCTTGTAGGAAACTCTTGTGGGACATGGGACACTCTTGTAGGACACTCTTATGGGACACTCTTGTGGGTCACTCTTGTGGGACACTCTCATAGGACACTCTTGTCGGACACGTTTGTGGGACAATCTTGTGGGACACTCTTGAAGGACACTCTTCTGGGACACTCTTGTAGGACAGTCTTCTGGAACACTCTTGTGGGACACTCTTGTAGGACACTCTTGTAGGACAGTCTTGTGGGACACTCTTGCAGGACACTCTTGTAGGGCACTCTTAAGGGACACTCTTGTGAGACACTCTTGTGAGACACTCTTGTGGGACGCTCTTATGGGACACTCTTGTGGGACACTCTTGCGGGACACTCTTGTAGGACACCTTGTGGGACACTCTTGTGGGACACTCTTGTGGGAAACTCTTGTGGGACACTCTTGTAGGACACTCTTGTGGGACACTCTTATAGGACGCTCTTGTGGGACACTCTTCTGGGACACTCTTGTGGGACACTCTGTGGGTCACTTGCAGGACACTCTTGTGGGACACTGTTGCGGGGCACTCTTGTGGGACACTCTTGTGGGACACTCTTGTAGGACACTCTTGCGGGACACTCTTGTAGGACACTCTTCTGGGACACTCTTGTGGAACACTCTTGTGGGACACTCTTGTAGGACACTCTTGTGGGTCACTTGCAGGACACTCTTGTGGGACTCTCTTGCGGGACACTCTTGTAGACACTCTTGTAGGACACGCTTCCGGGACACTCTTGTGGGTCACTCTTACACGACACTCTTGTAGGACACTCCTTGTGGGACACTCTCATAGGACACTCTTGTGGGTCACTCTTATGGGACACTCTTGCCGGACATTCTTGTGGGACACTCTTATAGGACACTCTTGTGGGTCACTCTTATGGGACACTCTTGTCGGACATTCTTGTGGGACACTCTTGTGAGACACTCTTGCAGGACACTCTTGTGGGGCACTCTTGTGGGACACTCTTGTAGGACATTCTTGTAGGACACTCTTGTGGGACAATTTTGTGGGACACTCTTGTGGGACACTCTGGCGTGACACTCTTGTAGGAAACTCTTGTGGGACACTCTTGTGGGACACTCTTGTGGGACACTCTTGTAGGAAACTCTTGTAGGACACTCTTGTAGGATACTCTTGTGGGACACTCTTATAGGACACTCTTGTGGGACACTCTTGTGGGACACTCTTGTAGGACACACTTGTAGGACACTCTTGTGGGACGCTCTTGTGGGACACTCTTGTGGGACACTCTTGTGGGACACTCTTGTGGGACATTCTTGTGGGACACTCTTGTGGGACACTCTTGTAGGAAACTCTTATGGGACACTCTTGTAGGACACTCTTGTGGGACACTCTTGTGGCACACTAGAAGCAGTCCTGCGAGCGTTTCGTACGAGACGTCCTCCAAAAGTCACGCTTCGAGGCTGCGCAAGACGAGCGTTTCGTTCGAGACTTTCTCCAAAAGTCACGCGTCAAGTCTCCAAAACGAGCGCTTCGTACGAGACTTCCTCCTAAAGTCACACGTCAAGTCTCCAAAACGAGCGTTTCGTACGAGACTTCCTCCAAAAGTCACGTGTCAAGTCTCCAAAACGAGCGTTTCGTACGAGACTTCCTCCAAAACTCACATGTCAAAGTCTGCAAAACGAGGATTTCGTACGAGACATCCTCCAAAAGTCAAGCGGAAACACCCATCGGAGCACACACACATCACGCAGCCCTGCCAAGCAGTTTCGCGAGTCCAGCCCCTCCAAACAATACCCCCTCACACGCCAATCCCAATGTGACAGCGACATTCACCTCTACCACAACTCACGACCTCACGATTCCCTGCGCCTGCCACGAATCTTTCCGCATCCACAAGTCTAACGCGCACAAAGTACTGCGCCTGCCACGAAATGTCACCTCCGTCATACCTCGCAACCTCACGATTTCCTGCGCCTGCCAGGAAAATCGCACTTCCACACCTCAAAATCAGCACAAAGTACTGTGCCTGCCACGAAAAGTGAGAATATCATCGCACGTGAGCTTCAACAAAATTTGCACCACACCACACGTTTAGAATGACTTCGACCCGTTCTGAGCACACTCCCATCCACCAAAATCGCCATTTCAGCTGAGACTTGTCACGAAAACAGAGCTTCGATGCCACACCCTGAAACGCAAATCCCAATGGCACGGCCACATCCAACACCCCAAAAACACGACTCTCCAAACGCTAATCCCAATGGAACTGCGCAGTAAACTACGGATCTCTCAAACCACTGCGCCTGTGCAGCGAAATGCATCACGCTTCTTGCGCGACATGTCATTTTCATGCAAATCACAATGGAATAGCGTCGCAAACTGACACGTGACACATCCATGAAAAGTCACTTGTAAAAGCTTCCCCCAATGGCAGCGCCTTAGCGTCCTACTGCGGACGGTTGCGGGCGGTTGCGGACGGTTGCGAACGGTTGCGAACGATTACGAACGGTTGCGAACATAGAAGCAACGGGTCGCGAACAAGGCTCCCCCCAGACCCCCAAGAGTTAAACGAGAACCCTTCGCTACGCATTCCGGAAAACACTGAGAATTACCATCGATGACATAAGTGCCACACCCACGACTGCGCGAGTCATTCGGGGTCGTGTTACCCAGTTAGACATCCCAAAGCAGGACTGTATGCTGACCACAAAGGGTTCCTACCAGAATGCTTTTGTCGGAGTTTTTCCGAATGACTCACCATCCCTTTCACTGCGTCTGAACTGAATTTTTAGATATCGTTTTCTTGTCACGGTTCTAGGAGTGAAAGATGGGTTCCTGAGTTTTGTTCGCTAGTCAACTGTCCCATTGCCAGCGTCGCTGTATCGAGCGTATGCAATCCCTGCTATTGGAGGTGGTGGGCTTCGCCGTCAGGTCATTGTTGTAAGACCTATATAAGTACTTACTAGGCAGGTTTGTTTGGTCTCATTTTTCTGCGGAAGCACCCTGACGTCGCGTAACAAAATGAAGCAAACCCCAGATCATGTTGCAGCATCGCATCGCATCGCTGCGAAATCCCTGCAGGTTGCACGGGGTCCATTGTAAACGTTTTTCACAACGAAGTGGTGACGCACCTGGTCACGTAATTAGGTCACCTCACCGTAATCGACCGCTTAGCCGGAAGTGTTGCGTCACCAAGAGATTTGGATGGACACGTGTTGATATGTTTTGTTTGTTTGTTGACTAAGATGTTGTTCAATGTCCAACTCTGTCACATGTATCATG
This sequence comes from Durusdinium trenchii, assembly GCA_963970005.1. Taxonomy (NCBI): domain Eukaryota; class Dinophyceae; order Suessiales; family Symbiodiniaceae; genus Durusdinium; species Durusdinium trenchii. The sequence goes on from CAXAMN010024917.1 coordinate 381,009, forward strand.
AAACACACGTAGCGACACATATAGCATTCCCCCGCCTTGTGCTTCACTTCTTGGGCCAGGGCAAGGAAAATGGCATCAAGACCGCCGAAGGTACGTCAGCTGTCGAATGTGTTGTTCCCCATACTGAGTGATTGGGAGTTGACAGGCAATGGTTCAGGAGGTTTTGTTTGACTAGTTACTAGTTCAGTTGGCTGCTAGGTGACCAGCCAGTAGGCGTCCATTGTTTTGTTCAAACCCGAGCTAGTAATGTTTGTCAGACAGGGTTCTATAGAAACATACAGAAACACATGTTCAGGAAACCTTCACACAAACTTTGGGTGTGAAAGTTCCCTTACCATCTTGACCTGCTGGGTGTGGCACTCGGAGATCACACCCAGCAGGGACTGATAAGCTTGGGTCGCCTGAGTGGTAAGGATTTGATCCACCTGGTGGCCTCGGTCCGTTTCCACCGACGGCCTCGGTGCAACGGCCCAGGTGCCGTGTCGGCGGAAGAGGACCCCAGCGGGGCGGGGGGTGAGCGGGGGGGTAGGAATGGTTGAACCGTCCAGTGGCAGAAGACTTGGAACCTGGTTTGCCATGGACTTCCTTGAGGCTCTGATCCATCAGCAATCAGCAAACCTGAGCATGAGGATTCCTCAGCTTCTCCCAGTGGTTCTCCCAGCTCAGTCCTGACCTGCGCCGGTTGGGTTTCGACTTGTTACGCGACACACCTTTTGGAGTCTTGACTGAGGGCGGAGTCGACATCAGGAGTCATGTTGATATGGTGCCCATTTGTAAAGTACATGTGAGAATTCAGGGCGAGTAGACAAAATGGGTAGTGTTTTTTGGAGTGGTCAATATACTGATGACATGGGGATGACAATGAACGACAGATCTTTCAAGGTTTCAAAGTCCTTGTTGAGGAGTCATTATTTCACGCACTCATTTATTACTTAGTAGAGTCAGTGGAAGAATTAATCAACGAGTAGTCCCTAATATTAAGCAATATTATGAAGTAAATATACTAACGAATTCGACATAAATTCCGACAAGCACCAGGGTCTACTCCACTTGCAGCCCACCAATGCAGAGAAAGCAAAACACGTGCAAAGCAGCCCACTGGGTCTTTGCAACCGTTCAGGATGCCGTTCAGAAGCGGAAAAAAGAAAAGAGGCGTTCGGGATGCTGAACTGCTTCATACGGCTTGTTTGCAGCAGATTTGCCCTTTTAAGGGGACCATTTGCTTCAGGTTCCATTTGGGCGAGCGGGCACCCTGGAGAATCTTTTTTGCACTACGTGGCTTCAAACCGAGTCTTTTTCTTGTGGTGATGCTGGAGACTTGTTTGGATCCGCCTGTTTGGATACTACTCACAGTTTGGTCTCACAGTTTGGTCTGAATCAGTCATGCATGTACAAAGGATGAACACAGCGTTATAGAAAAAGTTTTCGAGTTGGGGTACACTCTACCCGATAGTATGAGCAACAAGGGGGCTTCATTGTAGTCGGGGACTTGTGAATCATTCCTGTAGGAAACACTCAGAAATTACAGTGTTGTTTCATGTTATTTCTGTTTGGTGGCACGCTTTACATTGTAATTCAACATGCCGTTGGAGTTCATGTGTTGTTTGCAGAACATTGTCCTGATACTGATACGTGTGGAGGATGTTCAAGTTCTGTAACGATGTTGAGATCCCAATTTGCCTAAGGTAGTTTTCAGTTTTCATGAGGTCCTTGCATACAGATCGTCAGGTTTCACCATTTGTAAAGGGCTCGAGTTTCACCCCACACACCTATTCCTGCAGAGGGTTCACCGGATCCTTTCATGAGAAGCTTAACAGAAGTTAACCCGACACCCGCTGTGAGGATCTCGGGGAGGACGAAGGGAGGATGGCGAAAGGATTTCATGTGGTGGTAGAAATCTCATGGATCGAACCTGACTATCGGTGCCATGTGGGAAGACCTCCAGAGGCACCGTGCCTCTTGCGGGTTGAAACACAGCATGAGAGGTGTTGGAAGACTAAGGCTTTCAACTTAACCACGAACCAAAGATTTGGTGCAATACATATGTTTAAATAACGATTCCAACCGCCTTCAGGAAGAAAAAGCAGGAGACAGAAGATGTTTGGGAACTCGGATTGGCAATGCAAGGGCTGGATCACGGGAATTGGCACCAAAGTTTCATCGTTGGCAGCTCCTCGGCAAGAGTTTTCCCAGAAAATGTTCATTTTGTGCGCAGCCCCTCGTATACTGGACATGTCAGGGGTTCAGTGTCCAGGGAACAATGTACTGGGGGTCAAATACACGTCAGGATGAGAGGTCTACAGGTGTTTGGACCCTCATTTTGGTACCTCGCGCAGAGTTCCCATTGTTCCTTGTGTTGTTTTGGGTATGTAGAATTGGTGGGTTTTTAAACTGGTGGCGCGGTTCCTTCCGATTGCACAGGAAGCAGATGTGATACTTTATTGTTCTTTTTTTAGCAGTGTGACCAGGAACTTGTTCGCACAAACTTTCTGGTATTGAAGATTGAGTTTCACTTGCACCATGTGGTGTACACCTTATGCCATGACTTCATGTTAGTATTTTTGTTCTGAGCGTACACGAACACGCATGTTGGAATTTCCTCGAGGCATCGCCACACAAGATGCTGTCTAATGTGGCCCTCAGATTTATAAACCCCCCTAGAATTATGTCTTTTTTTTTTTCCCTGCACTGATTTATAAAGGCCCCTAGAATAATGTCTTTTTTTTTTTTGGAGGGGTAGTTGTAGTGGATTTCTTTTTATTGTTATAGTTTACTTTTTCCCTTTTGAATTTGCTGGGATTTGCTTATCTTACAGGCTTTTGGATTGAGATTTCTATTAAACATTTGGAGATGTCCATTGAGATTTGATTCTTTTGGAGGCTTTTGGATGGAGATTTCTATTCAAAAATTTGAGATTTCCATTGAGATTTGATGCTTTTGGAAGCTTTTGGATGGAGATTTCTATTAAAAAAATTCGAGATTTTCATCGAGATTTGATGCTTTTGGAGGCTTTTGGATGGAGATTTCTATTGAAAATTTGGAGATTCTATTTTCCTAAGCTCTTTAGTTGTGAAGCTTTCCAAAAGTTTCCAAAAGTCAGTGCGCACTTTCTTTATAAAATCCCTTATTTAAAAGTATTAAAAAACAAAAAAATCATTCAAGCAAAGGGGGTAGTCCAGCAAGCAGCTTTCTGACATTATT
>CAXAMN010024917.1:391093-414633 GCA_963970005.1 Durusdinium trenchii
ATCAGTTCTGACATTCATTCTGGCATTCGTTCTCCCATGTCCTCTGACATTCTTTCTGGCATATCTTCTGACATGCTTTTCTGACACTCTGTCTGGCATATATTCTGACTTTTTCTGGCATATCTTTTGACATTCTTTCTGGCTTCTCTCCTGACATTCATTGTGGGCATATCTTCTGACATTCTTTCTGGCATATCTTCTGACATCTTTTCTGACGTTCTTTCTGGCCTTTCTTCTGACATCTTTTCTGACATTCTATTTGGCAAGCTGCTGCTGCTGGTTTGCTGCCATTGTGCTGCTGGATTGCTTGCGTACTATAGTTCCGCTTGTTTTCTGGAAGCATGCTCAGGGGTCAGGTCGCTTCGGGCAATGCCTTGTAGACTTTGGCCGAGTCTGTTCTGCTTGTGTTGTTCTGCTGCTGATGTGCTCACCTGCTGTTCTGCTGCTGGGCTGCCGCCGTGCTGCTGCTGGTGTGCTGCTGAGCTACTGGCTTGCTGCTGTTCTGCTCTTGATATGCTGCCGATGTGCTGCTGTTCAGCTGCTGGGCTGGCTGCTGCTGGGTTCCTGCCTTTTTGGGCGTTTCCGTCCCATGACACTGTAGTATTAGAATTGTTGTGGGATGTTCCCCAACACTCGGACATGTGAGCCCCAGGACGCGCGGCAAACCCATGCAAGACCTGCGATGATTTCGGGACATTCCAAATTTCCCACAAGGAAGGACAAACTAAGGAATGGCGTGCAACGGTTTCTGGGTTAGCCAGCTATAGGATGCTGTTGGAACAGTTCCAAGGCTGTTAGTGGGTATGTCAAGTTTCTTTGTCAGGTTTGGTTATCCCCCTTACTCAGTGGCTTGTATTGGCTATTGTGGATTTCATGTTGGTACCCACATACAGGGTCAGTTGATGGAAAATCACATGTGTCAGAAGAGCTCGAACAAGGTGTGACCTTCTGAACCTGGTCCTTTCATTGTCGAAAAGATATGTTGGGAGGTGGTACCCTCGTTTTATTTAAACACATGTTATAAATAGTGTCATGGGATGGAGAGAAAACACATGAAAACATCATTTCATAGTGGCAATCAATGAGATGTAGTGTTGTTCATTTCACAAGTGCATGTCATGCTGAATTCTCTATGCATTTCATAGATAACGTTCAAAATGCAGCACAGGCTCAAAGATGTCCAAAGATTTACGGCAAAGAATCCTGAGATTTCACTTCTAACTAGAATTAATCAGAGAAGAGCAAACCTTTAACAATAAATGTAATCAGTGTCTACAACGCTCCACAACCCCTATTCTATGAAATGATTTGTTCAAAAAACATCTGGTTCCAGGATGAGTGCAGATAACGTATTTACATAATGATCACCAAGTGCTGGGCCATCAATTAAGGACAGCTCAAGCCAGGATCATTGGAACCTGGTTCCGTCACCCAATAAATCGCTCTTTGCTTATGGTTCTGTCATTGGATAAAAACACACACTTGTTAGGGACCTAGGGTTGCAACATTCAGTTGGAACATGGTTCTTCATTTTGTGGAAGCACCTGGTTCTTCATTTTGTAATGAAAGTGATTTGGTTGTTCATTCAATGTTCATTCAATAAACGCCTACTCCTTATAACATAAAAACTCTGGGTGGACAAATTGAGTAAGGGGGATGTTTGGTTTGGTTTGGTTTTTTTATTTACACCCTGCGGGTTGTTCCGCCGGCCTCTTCAGCCAATGGTCCCAAGATGCGGATTACCTTTTGCGTCAAGAGGAAAGACTGCAACAGAGCAGAAAAAGTAACAGCATCATCCAGAACACTGCTGGAGCAACAGAGGAGCCTACATGAAATGACGTGCATTATGATACAACAAGAGAACAGGGAGATGAAATTGGGGGATGCAAAAGTATAGCCTGCCAAGCAAGAAGACAAATTACATGACAGGTGACACAATGAGCGAAGCAGACCGTGCGAAGCAGCAAACGTACATAGCATTCCGTCAGACATGATACAAGAGAGTAAACGCATGCAAAGAAGCAGCGCAATGCATGGACAACGACAAGAGAAGAACGACGATAAGAAGGAAGCGCACACAACCTTTCACTTTAGCTATGATATATGTGAGCTACATACATTCGGGATGTTCTTGGGGGGGAGGGGGGGTGAGGGGGGGGTCAAGTTAGACGAGGCAAAAACTTGCTCCAGAGACACTTTTCTTGTTACATATAGATTCAACATAACTTAAGCCACATACAAGCCACATTGATAAAACACGCCGGCGCCCAAGGGCCGGCGGATTTGAGCAACACGTTTGTAAAATGTTGTTAACTATCAATGGTTTCCTGTTTCCGACAACCATATGAAGCATTGTGTATTGTGTAAAAATCAAACTGAAATTCAAGTGTGTTTACTCAGACTTGTTTCTTGGCAAATTTTTGGGATATCATCCGCGAATTTGCCGGTGATGAGCGAACTGCGCGCCAGGTGAAGCCGTTGAATTCGGATGAACCGGTGCTGACAGAGGAGAAAACGGAAGCATTTGTGGAATTATTTTTCAACAACCCAGGGATTCGTTCAAGATGTGTCATTGGCATTGGACATTTTTTGGTACAGGGGGTTGTTGTTCTCCTTTTTGATGTATTTGGAAAAGGTACGGACCTTGGAATACACAGTGTATAAATTCATTGTTCATTTTTGTATTGATCAGTTGGGCAGGACTTTGAGAGCAACATCTTCAGTTGTTTCTAATGTGTTATATATATACATATATCTGCAGACCCTGGTGGTTTGACGACATATTAAATATAACAACATCGTTCATGATTTGACTTGCTGCGGCAAACCTTTAAAAACTCCTGTGTAAGGTATCCCCGATTCTCTTTCGATGCTGTCGCCAGATCCGGGGCAGAAACCAAGACCAACACGTAGTTGCCGTGGTTGAAGCCAAAACGAGGGCACTCAAGGCGACCGACATGTCAATGTGAAAAATGTTGAATTGTCATGTGCTCGAGACTGGGTTTCCTGCTTGTTTGAGCTAGGAGGAGGAAGATAGCAATCAGCCGTTGGAGAACGAGGCCTTGGTGTTGGAAGAGAAGACCGGCTTTTGCTGCATTCATCTCGGTGGTGTTTCGGTAAGAGGAACCCATGCAAGGCTTTGGACACATCTTTGTCATTTTTGCCGATTGTTATTTGGATTAAATCATTACTGTTATAGGGATGTTCACCCCCCTAACAGTCCAGAAAAAAGGGGATCACGCCAGGATTAAAGATGCCATGTTCCTGATGAACATGAGCTCACTGTTTGGACACGACTCTGGGCCGTCCTTTGTAGCTCCGTAATGTGATGTTTCGCTTCTTCAACAGGGTACGACACTCCATCGAAGATGATCAAGCATTGCACAGGTGTTGTTTAAAGGGCTTCCAGTTTGAGAGACAACGCAGAGGCTACCGAGTATTAGGATGAAGAATTGGTCTCTTCTCAACACATCTCACCATGGGGTAGATGTATGCATCCTGCATCCTGCATCCTGCATCATCATCATCATCATCATCATCGTCATCATCATCATCATCATCATCACTCGTTTCCATGGTTTTCATGACTTAGGGTGGCCATTCAATGTATTCTTTGCCATCATGGTTGTTGAGCCTTACAGTCCACGCAGCGGGCTGTATTCATGTGAGCTCAAATGACATTAGTTTGGTTTCTTTCTACAGTAGCAATTGATTCAGAGGTTGCATTCAGCAGATAGGCAAGGAAGCTCAAGTCAACAATCGTGCTTTGGCTTGTATGATTCGGATTCTGGCTGGCATAGTCAAACCGCAGAGACTGCCAAGGGTGTTCTGAACACACATCTAAACAACATAGTGCGGATTATCTAGTAGAGCACATTGGTGGCACAGATCTGCACAGGATTTTTGCATATGGCAGGTTGAGAATAGTCAAAACGGGTTTAGATTTGCAGGACTAGCTTGGTTCTGACGACGTCACGCCAGTCAAGTTTCTGTGCAGTGCTAGCAATCCCTGCCCCCAAAGCCTTGGAGCCCATTGTACATAAAAAAAGGAATCACGTATGATTCACGGTATAAGTATAATTCCAAACCTACTGGCAAATGGCAAAGCATCAGTCAAACCTGTACACATGTCGCAGTTGGTCTCACTGTATAGGTTTCTTTCCGAAATGCAAGGAAAGCATGTGCTGTATATGTGTTAACGGAATCTTTGGGATGTTCCAATGGTTTTCCGAAGTCTTCTCATGTTGTGTCATATTTTCAAGCTTTGACACGGCTACGTTGGGCAGGATGAAGGCTACGTGCAGACAGAGTCTGCAGCTGAGTCCCTCGAGGGCAAGGCTGAAGGGCAAGATGGGACAAGGCGTTCGGTTCGATGCATGGATGAAGAGGATGTCCCCCCACCATCGTCCCCGCTCAGACTAATAACGTGATCAAAGGGCCAATGAACATGCTCTTGCCCTGCATACTCGTGGAAGTAAGTAGTGTAGAAAGTGCAGGAAGCAGACCAGGCTTAAAACATAACCCGCAAGCCGTGTCCTGATGCATCCAAGCCCGAATCCGAATGGCTCAGTACCCCTGGTTTTAATTGCAGTTCACATCGCTAGATCAGTTGGAGGAAGAGCTTGAAAGCTCATATAACAAGGGCCCTCAACTGAAGTCGAACAGATGCATCGGCAAAGAATATGGTGCAGCTATGTGCAGCTATTAATGAGGGAATCATAGTACAATAGTATGTCGTGGTCGACACGAATACGTAATCCCTCCCATGCCGACTCTGCACCCACAGTGTGGCTAATCCCGTAACGTTTGAATCAGACTTAGGCATGACCAGGGATGTTGCGAGATACCGAACACCAACCAAATCTAGACCTTCCGCAATATACTGTACACTGCCTCTTCGTCAAAGTCATCTTCAGACCTTGTCAACCCTGATGACCTCGAAGTTGGTTTATCTGGTCATGATAGTGTGTTCAGTGTTCCCCTTTGATAGTGCTTCCCTTTTGCGTATATTGATGATATGGATTGAATATTTCTCCGCACTCGGGTAGGGCTGCTGTGGTGCCTTTGCCCTCGACAAGGCACAGTTTCTGGGATCCTATGCTTTCAAACCATTGAAGCATGTCAGAGGTGGCCCAAGGTGTTGACCACAGGAGCAGTGGTCTTCATACCAAAAGACCCTGACAATGATTTTCCTAAGCCTGAGGAACTTATACCCATAACCATTTTAAGTTGTGCTTATCGCATATGGGCGGCAGCCCGCCACTCACAAATGTCCAAAAAGTGGTTTCCATCATGGAAACATCATAATTCTTGTGGCGGTGCTGGAGCACCTTCAGCAGACCAACTGGCCTATCGCACGTGCGTTCAGTTGGAAGCTGCGCAATGCGACGGCTTACACGCAGCAGGCATATCGTTCGACCTCCAGGAGTGTTTCGACACAATTCCGTATAATTTGGCACTTGATGTATTCCTCACCCGAGGGGCAGACCCACAGGTGGTGCAGACTTTAAGAGAAAAATTATTGAAGATGGGGGAGTGTTTTGTCAAAAGTGCGGCAAATCCACAAAACTCTTAAAGCATCAGCGTTTAAAGACCCTTTCGAAGCCTTGTAAAAACCCTGACTTGCCGCCTGATCAATGGTTGCAAACTCCAGGAGCAATGGGTAACACCATTCGCTGAACCCAAGCATGGCAAGAGCTCCAAAAAGTACATAATAAAGGCGGACACAAGCTGATTTGGAACCAAAAGTGTGGCAAGCAAGAACTCAAGAAGAGGATTTCGGCAAACTTTGGTGTGAGGTTTGCGGCAGAGAATGGGCTTGGATGTACAGACACAATAACTTGCCGCGGACTAAGTGTAAGGTTCTGAGACCCTCCTGATCCGCCACCGTGGGTGACCGCACATCGTGCTAATCCACACGAGATGTTACTTCCTGACTCTTCTTTTTTCGAACCTGCGCTCTCATCCAATCCAGTTACGCGACATCAACTTTATGGAAAGCAAAATGCATGACAAGAGATCCCAACCTCATCCCTGGGTGGTGCTGGTTCTTCTTCGGACATGCCACCCCGCACAGGTGTGGGTTGAAGCTGGTGCAAACAGAGGGTCCTGGCGGCGTGCCAGGTACGCTCTTGCAAGCCCCAGCTACTTCTGGGATCCTATGCTTTCCCTCAGATGTCCCTCTCCTCCAGATTATTGTCCCCTGACCATTTTATCATCAATATATCGGGTTTGGGCGGCAACGCGCCATGATCAGTTGTGAGGACTGGGTTCCACACTGGAAGCAGGATTAGAGCAGGCATCCGCAGCAGATGCGTTAGCGTATTCCACGTGCTTGGGCATGGCGTCAGCCATGCAAAATGGTCAGTATGCAGCAGGAGTCTCCTACGATATGCGCAAATGTTTTGACAGCATTCCTCTTGAGTTGATTTTACAGCTGTTCAATTTTAGAGGCGCCGATACCAAGGTCACCTGTGCGCTGACTGGTTTTTATTCGCAGCATACGTCGCATATCATCCAAAATTCACTCATCAACGTATGGCAGGCCCATCTGCGCCAGTGGTATGGAACTGACAACAAAGAAGATGATCACACTGTTGTCCCTGGCAATCCAGTGCCCAATTCCGAAAAAGCGTCTAGCAAGCAGAACGTTGCGGTGTCTTTTGTGTTCGATGTGGTATGCAAACCAAGATCCAAAAACATGCCGGGCTCAAATAAGCCTTGCAAATTTCCTGATCTCGACTCCTCCCACTGGTTAACTGTCCCTGGAATGTTGAAAATCGGTAAATGACCTCGGTTTTGCCGAAAAGCAACTCCATGAAAAGTATAATGCCGGTGCTCATCAACTCACTTGGAACAGAAAACTTGGGAAAGTGGAAAGTAAACCAGATTACGGACAAATCTGGTGTTCTAAGTGTGGAAAGTCCTGGCCTTGGTCGCACTGACATAACAATTTAGCTCGAACAACTTGCCACCCGACCGCTACCAAACCTGACCCACCAACATGGGTCACCGAACTCGATCATTTTACAAGCTCCATTCGTGAAACTCCGACAAGCCACAATGCACGTGGAAATGCCACTCCAGTGGCTGGCCCACGACGACGCACTTTTGGCAAGCAAACACCTCCGGAAACATCCTCCTCTCGATACAGCTCTGGTCATTAAATCTCTGTCCACCATGAAGAACAGGGCTCCTGAACTTGAACTGGTTTCGGACCTGAAGGTTGCCTTCCTTTGGTGTCCAGCGTTACTTAAAGCATTGGTCTCTCTATTTCAAAGACCTGAAACCTGTCATCGTCATATGTGGCCGAAGGTTCTCACAAAAGGAGGAGCTGCATTCATCCCAAATGACCCCGAAAATCACCAACCACCCTCTGCAGAATTCAGACCCATTATAATATTGCCTTCGATATATTCCCGACATGCCCGGCTAGCGGAGCACAGAGGAGCAGATCAGTTAGCCTTTTTTCGGCGACCGGCAAAGAAGATTATGTCACAATGTCGCTGGTCTGTCTTTCGATCACACAATTCCCTTTAACCTTGCTTTGGATGTTTTTTGGGCTCGCGGCTCTGACGCCAACGGTCCAAACGATGCGTACATTCTATCATATAACCATGTCACAAGCGTTTTACCCTTGAAGGTCGCCATTCTAAAGAGTTTAAGCCCTCCTGAGGCATGGTACGGGATTGTCCTTTGTCCATAATTGTCTTCATTGGTAACTTCTTGTTCGACCACCTTGAGACAAGATCTTCGGACACCGTAAATCGCGCGCACGCCCATGATACACAATCAAAAGAACAGGTTCAGACACGGTTACGAGCAGTATCTCAACATACACGAGTTTACATCGTCTTCAGGCATGACAATCAATATGCGAAACCTTTTGCATGTGGAGCAAAAGTCCAAAAAGACGCTTCTCTAGATAGGCAATCGTGAGATTTGTTTCGACTCATGGGTGTTGTAAAGCAGCTCCAGCTTGGACACCTCTTGAAAAACAGCGCGCGGAAATCTGGCGTGCCACTCTTGCTCAAATAAATCACTTGCCAGGCCACAAGGACATCCAGATCGAACAAACTGGGGTGTGGCTCTGATGGCTGGGCCTGTTGTGGCCCGAAAGCAACCACCTTGTGAAAGGTGGATTTCAGTGATTGTGGAGGCGCTTCAGACTCAACTTCACAATGTGGTTGCATTGCAAAAACATTGTGAGGTTGTTTTGTGCAGTGAAGTTAAACTCACTTTAGGCGGTCGAAAAGCCTTATTAGGTGATCTTCGTAAAGCCGGTTGGAATCCCATTTGGGGTAGTGCATGTGCTGAGTTGAAACGGCAGGGCTTCAAAAACTCTCAATGGGCGGCTGCTAAGGGCGGTGTTGCTTGTTTGGTCGATGTCAATCGGCCTGCTTCCAAGTGCAAGCTGTCCGGGGCAGCGTTGGAGTACGAAAAGCAGGGTAGACTTTTTCTTGTTGCCATTGGCCTTGGTCATTGCCAAGAGGTGATTTATGTCATGACTGTGTACGGTTTCAGTGGTTCTTCAAGTTCGAATGCCATCCTTGCTCAAAGCGAGAAACTTCTTCAGGCTGTTTTCGCAACGCTTGCTGAACTTGGCCCCGTCCCAGCGGTGATAAGAGGTGATTCGAATTTTGATCCTGAGGACAGTGAAGTGTTGCGTGCTGCCTTGTGTTCTGGGTCTTATTTTGATGTACTCCGCTGGAGTGCACACCGGATTTGAACCGGCAGGCACTTGCATTGCGTCTGACAATCGTTTGGACTTCTTCTTTCTGAACCGAGAGGCCCAAGGGGATGTATTCTTGGAGGTGCTGTTTCCTACTCATAGACCAGTCTTTGCTGACTTTCCTTTTAATCACTTCCGGCAGGCGTGTTGGATTCAGTTCCCCCGGAGATTCCTACTCGGAAGGTTTTGGCCCGGGAACTCATCTCTCTGCTGAGGAGCTTGAGCGTCAGGTTTTGTGTATCCAGGAAAGCCAGTGGAAATCCGCTTGTGACTCAAGTGACATCCAGCAGCTTTTACAGATTTGGTGTACTAGGGCTGAAACGTATTTGTATCGGTTCACAGGTCGCGGAAGTCCCAAGCAACCCAAGTTGGGCTACGTTTGTAAGCGCAGCAATGATTCGTTGTCGGGAGCTCAGTTTGCTGAAGCCAAAGACTTTCCGACTTGCGTGGCAAACTCCGGGAAGTGCTTAGACAACTTGAAGCACAAAGTTCCTCTTTGCAAATGGGGGCGCTAAGTGTCTCTGTCCTCTGTCATCATAAACTAGGTTTTGGAAAACTTCCGGAGAATCCTTCGTTGGCTTGTGTTCCGACTTGTATCTCCAAAGTTGAAGCTTCTCTGCAAAAAGTTACACGTCAGCGGCAGACTGATCGGGTTACTGCTTGGAAAGAAAAGATGCGTCATGATTGGTATCAAAGTCGGCGGCAAGTCTTTCAATGGCTTGAGAATGAGCCTTTTTCTGTTTCTCTCATGAAAAAGCCTGATGGGAAGCTGACAGGTAACTTGCAGGAAATGGATCGTTTAGTCAAGCGGCTTGGAAGCCTTTTTTCCAGAAATATGCTGACAAACCAGAGCCGTCCTGGGAACAGTTCCGTGCCCGTTTTGGCAGGTACATTGTCGCTGCTCCTTGTGAACTGGAAGCAATCACAGCTGAACAGCTTAAGCAAGCCGTTCGCAAACAAGCCAAATTTACTTCCAGGGGGCCTGATGGGTGGAGAATTGGTGAGCTGAAGCGAATCCCTGACTTTCTTTGGTGGCAACTCGCTCTTGTCCTCAATGCAGTGGAGCTCTGTGGCAGCTGGCCAAAGTCACTGTGTCAAGCTTATTGCTGTTTAATCCCCAAGAGTGAAGATTCGGATGGTCCTTTGACTCTGAGGCCAGTGTCAATTTGCAGTTTGCTCTATCGCACTTGGTCCTCGATTAGGACTGCTGGCTTACTTAGGTGGCAAGAAAGCTGGATCCACCAACATGCGCGTGGTTTTAGGAAAAATTCGGGTTGCCAAGATCTTTGTTTGCAGCTTGCAGTTCATGTTGAGGCTGCCATAGTGCAGCAGCTAGAACTTTACGAAAACATGCGTTGACTGCATACCTCATGCAGTCTTATTTAGCGTGTTGGAGGAAATGCAAATTTCGCCAAGAATATTGTTGCCAATGAGGGCAATGTACGCGGATTTAACACGACGATGGAAATTGTCTTCAACGGTGGTTGGCACCGAATGGGGCACTACCAACGGCGTCCTTCAGGGATGTGGCGTGTAGGTAGTGTTACTGAATTCCTTGGTGTGCGTTTGGCTTCGTGCAATCTCCTCTGAGGTGGCGGTCCCACACACTGTCCCCCCCCGGGGCTACGCAGACGATGTTCACGCCACTGCCTCGTCAGTTTCAGCCATTCAGCAGGCAGTTGATATCACGCAGGAGTACGCTGAACTGTCTGGCCAGGTCATCCGGCCCGATAAATCCTTTGCGTTCGTAGTGACGCCAGAGCAGCGCAAACGCCTTGCCCGCGTCTCCCTTGCTGGTAGACCTTTGAAGACCAAGAGCAATGTCGACCTCCTCGGTGTGACTATAGTGATGGATCGTGCCAGGACCGGTCGGACAGGCAAACTTCTAAGGCTGTTAAAGGTGCCAATAAAGCTAAAGCTAGATTTCAAAGATTGCGGTATGCTCCCCTGGATTTCGATTTTAAGGAAACGCTAGCAGGAGTTGGTGTGCTGCCACCACTTCTTTATGGACAGGCAGGTAAGACCCTTCCCCCGAAAATGATACCGTCCATTCGACGGGCAGCTCTTCAGGGTATCTGGCAGGGTGCTGGGCATTGGGCATTTGAGTTGTTCTGAAATTGCCTTCACTGTGCTTCTTAAAGGACATCGCGTTGACCCTATCCAGGCTGTTGATTGGTCTAGCATCCAAGCCCTTCGTCGGGTCGTTTCCAAGAATCCTGCATCTCAAGCTCTTGCAATAGCTGTGTGGGATGCAGTGCGCCTTCAAGGTCCCAGGCAGTTGAATGTTGTTGGTCCGGTAACTAGGGCTCTGTCCTGGCCACTTTCCAATCTTGCTCCTGGCACTGGAGTAATTTTAATACGGTAGCTTCACATGACAAGAAAGCCTTCCAGCTTTTTTATGATAATCTTCCTTCTTCTAACTGGCCTAATAAGAATGATTTCGATCACACTCTTCGTGAGGCCTTGCGCTGTCGTGAATGGAAAGCGGCTGCACGCAGAAGAAGAGACATAGCCGAAATTGGTGTTGGCATCAATCGTGAAGTGACAGTTGCTTTACATTCCGATAAAAATAACCTGACTGAGTGTAAAAGAGCCTGTTTGCGTGCAATAATTTGTGGTGGTGTCAATACAGATGGTCGTAATCAGCTTCATGTGAGTCGTGGCAGCATGGCTGGCAGCTGCCCGCATTGCCGGTCTCTGTCGCACACGCCGACTCCTGAAACCGTTTTCCATAGATGGTGGGAATGTCCGCGTTGGGATCATTTGCGAATGCCTGTTCTCGATCAGTTGCCATCTCCTCCTTCGCAAATGCTAACTTGTTTGGCTGAATGTGGAATTTTGACATGGGCGCCTAGCCGTGCAGTTTGGACAAACTTCGTTTCTCTAATTCAGAAGATGATGGTTGATATTTTGATTGCCTGTTGTGAGACTCTCCGGATAGATGGCAATGTGTTGGCTTCGGCGTCCGAAACAGCACAGTCAACGGCTATTCACGCAGGGCTTCGGTGCCAAATTGTTCGGCTTGATGATGGATATTGGCAGTGCACTGTCTGCAAAAGGAAAGCCGGCTTGTTACTTCAGAGTGCAGTGGCGTTGATTTGGCCATGCAAGGCACCACACCTTCTGCGCATGGACGTAATCAGGCTTTGCAAACTAAGTTACACGAAGACTGGTCCAAAAATAGGCCGGGTGGTCATGACCTTGTTTGGGATGGTAACGGTCAAGGGACCATCCAGCGCAGGCTGTGCACGCGTAAGTGGCCTTATGACTTCAAGAATTGGAAGAAGCAGATTCTCGTTGCATGTCACGGAGGTCCTGCCATGGAGCATGATCGTCGCAGAAATCTCAAAGCCCAGATCGATTCTTTCACATCCCAGCATTCTTTGACCATTGATGTTGATACTGATTACGTCACTTGTCAGGTGTGCCGGGCTCGAAACACCCCAAGGAATGGAAATCTTTGCCCAAAAAACTTGCCCTGGCAAGGATTCCGGTATGGCTAAGGCTTCTTCAGAGCAAGGCTCCAAAACCAAAGCTCAGCTTCGTGAGAACTTAATGCGCAGAAGGGGCAGAGCTGCTCCTTCGGCACCTGACTAAGGTACGACCGGTGGGGCTGCGCTCTATCGACAGATAGAGGTTAGCCTTCCCAGATTTGCCTGACTCCCTGCTGACCGCACTGTGCTGTCTTATTCCTAAGCAGCCTGATAAAACAGGGTCTCTAGAGCTGCAACCGGTGTCACTCATCAGTTTAGTGTACAGAGCTTGGAGTTCCATATGGACAAAAATCTTATTGGAATGGCAAGAGAATTGGATTCATGCCAAGCTCAGGGTTTTCGATGCAACTCTGGAACTGAGGACTTGTTCTGGCAACTGGCGGTGCGAGTTGAAAAAGCTATCTTGGCTGGTGATGAACTGTTTGTGGTAGCTTTTGATTTTCGCAACTGTTTCGAGATGATACCGCTTGGCATCCTTTTTGGCATCCTAACAGAAATGGGTTTATCTAACCGTATTCTTGCGCCGATGCAAACCATGTATGCTTCGTTCAAGAGACGTTGGAAGCTTTCCAAAAATGCAGTGGGGACAGGGTGGACCGCCACGAATGGCATTTTGCAAGGCTGCGGAGTCTCTGTGGTTCTTCTTAATTGCGCTACCACTCTTTGGCTACAAGCCGTTTCTTGTGAGTCAAGCCACGTGGTTATGCTGATGATATGCACGCTGTCTCTCAGACTGTGCCCGCTTTGCAGAAAATTGTAAAAATATGCCAATCTTTCAGGACAAGAAATTTGTCACGACAAGAGCTTCACCTTTGCCATCACGCTGCAGCAAGGAAGGCGTCTCGCTTCGGAGTCTCTCAATGGTCATATAGGGTAGGGTGGCAGTTAAAAGTAGTGTTGACCTTTTAGGAGTTACCATTGTCATGGACCAATCCAAGCATCGGCTCACATTGGTCAAGGCATGCATCGACTCCATTTGACCATCGCCAACGCCAGGTCTTTGAGCAGCTGCAATAGGAACTTTACTGAATGTTGCCTCGTATCATTCGGTAGCTTTCAAGCATTGGCCCAGTTTTCGCACTTGATTTAAGGGCCTAGTTAACTTCGAAATGCGCTTGCAGTGTCAAGGGATCAGACTGGTGGACCCCTTGCTCGGGTTCGCCAACTATCGACCAATCCAATTTTTGCAACCACAAAAATGGATTGGTCCTTGTTAACGAACCAAATTGCATCCCAACACGTGGCAACACTCCCTCCGCGACGAACACCGACTGAATGCATGGAGGACTCTCTGTCGCGGTCGTTCACTTTGCTGGTACATATCAAAGGGTTTATCGAGACCTGACCCTTGCATGGCTAAATGTTCTTGTTGCACAGGCAGACATTCTGCAGAAATGCTGCGTTAATGAGGAGCGTGGTTTGTCCTGACCCAACAGAAGACCCAGGAGTCAAGCTTACGGCTTAGGGGGGGCTGCAAAACCCAGAAAGGACCCATCGTCACAAGAAGCAGTCAGGGGCTGCACAATGCCTGTGTAAGCAAGGTGGGCCGTCCTTACACCACATTTCGTGGGAATGTCCCACATCTGTGAAAGCCTGCCTTGCAGATAATGCCGAACTCCTCGGATCAGTTGCCTATATGCTTTCTTGCGCACGCCACTGTTCCAACTGATACGCAAATCTCTCGCCCCGACATAGACAATATCAGCAATGCTTTGTCGACATTTGGCAAGCGCATGTTGATGACGATTTAAGTAGTGACGAACATTTCCTGATCATTGACCCCGATACAAATGTGCAACAACCCGACGGTGACAACAACCCGATTACCTCAGCTGTTGAGTCTTTCCCCGTGACGACTGCACAGCGTTCAACACCCATGCATGGCTACAAACAGGCACGTCTTGAACAATTGGAGAAGTCGTAGTGTTTTGCCACAAACGTGGAGAATCGACATAGTTGTTCAGATTCAATGTCTTACGCCGGGCTTGTCAATCCCCTGACCTGCCCCAATCCGAATGGTTAGAAAAACCAGGTGCCATGCAGAACTCTGCGCGTCTTGAACAGGCCTGGATTGACCTTCATGAGAAACACAACAAGCCTGGGCACATTCTCTTTTGGAATCAGAAATGTGGCGAGAACATCAAGCGAGAAGATTTTGGCAGAAGTGAAGTGTGGCAGAGAGACACAATAATCTACCCAGAAATACGTGTAACATTCCCACCCAGCCATCATTGGCGCGTGAATGGAGACGATCCTGACCGCTTCAAATTTGAACCAGATATAGCCCAAAGCCTGTCATCGGGTTGCGAAATCTGGGTGAACGAAGTGCACAGGGAGGGCTCCTGCTGCATGCAGGATGCACCCTGACAAGCCACCACTACTTTTGGGATCCTGCTGGATCCGCGGCGCCCATACTCCTTCGTCAGATGCACGCACCGCAGGTGATGGACAATGGAGTGGTGAGACGGTGTGCGTCTCGCCTTCATTCATGGCCGTTTACCACAACCCGTGTGGTTGGTCATCGCTTGGCTGTTTGCCATCTTGATGGACTGCGCGTTCAATTCCCGACCATTTTGGTCTGCCACGTGTTGTGCCTTGAAGACTTTGAGTTTCTTCCTTAGGAAGTTAGCTGCTGCGTCAGGCCTTCACATCAAGTTCAGGAAACGTCACACTGTTCGACGACCTTGGGAGGGTATAGGCAAATTGGATGCCGCCGATGCTCAGCATTAGAACGGTCTTGTTCAGGCATAGGAACACTGTTCGGGTTTGCTGCTCTTCTGCTGTTGAGTTCAGTTGTCAGCGTGAGCTTCTCGGTCACCGAGCCATGTCAGTCGAAAAAACAATGCACTCCTTGATGGGAAGCGGCGGTTCCAACAAAGGGAAGGGAAAACAAAGCAGAGCCGGTATTGTAAACAGGGCAAAGGACGTGTCAGAAATGGTCAGTGCTGTTCAGCAGCACGGAACGAAACTGAATGACAATGGCCTTCACAGAGCGTTTTCGAGCTGTGTTGCGCGCTGCAGCATGCTATCAGAACACGCCTCTGCTGCTCCAAGAGGAGTGGGAGGTCGATGATGTCTGTTCTCCGTCAGAGATCACCTCTGCAGGGAGGAGTAGCTTTTGCAGCTCCCAGATGCGCTCAAGAGAATAAGCTTCACTACATCGCCTGCCGCCATCGTACGCCTCCCATACAGTACGGCGGTTCGTTGCACCTTGCAGGTACGGAACATTGAGGGGCAAATTGCGTTAATTAGTTGAAGTTTGAAGTGGCCAAGCAGCGTCTCACACAGCTCGGCTTTGGTTCCCCCGTGCAGTTGTTTGTCTGTTTGTGGACCTTGTATTGAAGCGCCTCGGACGATGTTGAAGGTCGTCACCCGGTATATTGATTTCGCTGCACTTACCAACAGGACTGCCAACGTTTGAGCAAGTGTATACATGAGGCCTTCTTCTTAGATGCAAACACGAGACTGGACGGCAGTGCTACCGCCATGATTCAAGACTCCGTCGTGCAAACACTGCTTGAGGCCAGTGGCAATGACCGTATATATTTGTAACTGCGCACTTCCGAACCAAAGGCCGAACTGTACTTCTTACATTGGTTCGCCGAGAAATGTCCTCATGAGGCCATGCAGTTACACGCCGTGGTTTTGGCTTTCAAACGGGCCTCCAACGGATCCAGATATGGGCTCCATTGGCGCAGTTCTATCACTCTATGTTCAGGTCCCTTGAAATTGTACGTTCACAGGGGGTCGAAACTGAGTTGTATTGTTATCCAACAATGCTTGCAAGGCTTTGTATTCACACCGCTTCGCGGTCGAAGCCGCCCGCACAGAGTAAAGGGAAAACAGACACACGCACACAGACATAGACATCCACCCATGCAGACAGAGCCGCTACAACGCCCTCGGCACCTTCAGTGCGGATTTGACATCTGTTCTTCCACTTGTATGCAACCGTCCATCCCCAGGTCTTATGTCGATCATGTTTACTGTATTCTGGATATATCATTGCTGCCTTACTCTATCTCTCACATTGGTGTATAATAAATAATCATCACCAATTCCATCAAAGCCAACAAAGGACTCCGTTAACAGCTTTGGACAATTTATCACTGCGGACGTACCACTTCATGTCTTATCCCAAGTCATATGGCACACCACTTCCACATCGAATTTTGCAAAGGCTATCTAAAGATAGGAACTGTGTGAATGCGCCCCAGCACGATTACGCCCCTCAGCGCGTATTTGAGCGGTGAAGCCGCTAGCACTTCCTGGTTTTCAACGTCCTCATGGCCACGTAAACCTTCTTTGCAAAATATGTGCTGGAATATGCTGAAGTACTTACTTGTCCATGATAGGGAAGGCCATCAGCACCCGCAGGGACCTTTATGATGCAGGATGAAAGTTATGAGTTATGAGGACGACCCTGGTAGCGGAAAGAATACGGATTTGTGTTTTGGCTTCAAGATGTAGCAGCCTCTGACTCTATGTTGTTGATGACTAAGACAGTAGAAACTCTATTGTATAAAATCTTTCAAAACTATACACCTCTAAATGCAAGAAACCTAAGAGACACCCTATCTCGAGAAATCAAGGCCTTATCTCATGAACAATCCTTTTTGGGCATGTCTCGGACCAACCTCTTTTGAGAGGTGTAATTTCCAGGGCCACATCAACCCGGCAAAACACTGCTTGGGATGGAGGAAACATCATAGGTCGGGGTCCGCACTCATGTCTTGGGATTGAAGCAGCTTTGGCGAATTGAGTGAACGCCCGCAGGGTTCCTACGTAGCAAGTTGTGCTCTCTGCAGAGGAGATCAAAGCCAAGGCAACCAAGAAGAAAAAAACACAAGGACTGTTCCGAAAACGAACAACTGGGGTGACCTGCTGGTTTTTGCATCCGCAGTCTTCACTGGCAGATCATATCAGTTTGTTTGATATCCAAATTGTTAGTGAATTTTAAAGGTATTTTTGAGCTCCAAGTGGGGCTGTTCGAAGAGGGTTTTTTTGTCAATGCACCAATGGATGTAAAATGATGTAAATGGTACAGGGGACGAACCGCGAGGTTTTTGGGATCTTCAAACCATGAGTGGGGCATTGCGTGCACTAGGCTCTAGTGCCGATGGATAGCCGATTCTCTTCTCCCTTTCCGACCCTTCCACTCCGCCGTCTTGTGGATAGCCTGTACGATGGTGTTGATTGCAGTGTTGCTGTTTTCCAATATTTCGCAATTGTCCGAGAAACACGAGTGCTCTAAGTTTTCGCTCCCACTTTGGATTACGTGTTTGCAGCTGTTTCTACAAGGAAATCATATTCTTGCACGTTTCTTTAGTTGGTGAGTTGGTTTCTGACAGATTGTTTGGCACACTTTGATGAGTCTGATTGTCGTGACAGGATTGAAAACTTGGTAGACTTGGGCGAGCACCATCACCTATTCGAGGAACATACATGTTAACACTGTTAAGAGTTGTGAGCCCTATGTCATCTCTGTTGGCAAATGCAGTTGAATCACAATATAGCCGTGGAGTTTACTTCACTTGTTGCAGGAGCCGAAAATCCTACAAAATGGTATTGGTTATATATGCGTTGTGGGATAGTTTTGATTGGAATATTTCTTTCACATATCAGTTTCCCTCTTGTGTATAGTTGTAGCTTAGTTACCCTGTAGGTGGCCATCCAGAAAAGGTGGAGCTCCTACTTCTTGTACGTACCACGGTTTGGTATGGTGCTCCCCTAGTTGGTGCAAGACGTTGGTGCACGCTTGCTGCATCAAGTGTGTTGATTTTTTTGGCAAGCGGTAAATAGCCTCCCTCAAGTACCCAACGGCGGCCATTTCATGTCCAGCCTGAAAAGAAAAAACCTCAGGAGAGGAGAAGAAGGCCTCCAAGAAAACGAAGGTGGAGAAGGCTGGTAGCCCCGAACATGGATTTTGCACCATTGTTTGGAGCAAAGCGAAACGCCAAGCGAAACAGCCATCGACCTCACGGTATCGACCTCACTCGTTGGCTGGAAATCCCATGAATCCAATGCGTGGCCAATGAACTTTCCGAAGCACTCGTCGTAGAACTCTGATCAGGTGAGATGTGGCACTCTACCAAGCTGTTTTTTTGGATAGGTGAGCGACCGGAACATGCACGTGTGAGAGATCTGGATTTGGTGTGTGATGTGTGTGGATGGAACATTTGTGATACTTGTGCTTGGTGTGCTTCATGAGTTGCTTCATGTTTGTTGCTATATGGCATGAACTGATGTCGGGTCTTGAATTCCATATTGCATGCTGCATGAGGAAAGTTTACGTCAAACAGAGATCCAGTTCCACATGAAACCATGCCAACGTTCTTCTTGTGGTGCTTCAAGACGACGTGTTCTCCCCGTTTGGTGTGGCCTGGTGTGCCACACTGAAAACGTTGTTTTCTTCGGGTGTCGGAGTGGAACGGAGTCGAAGGCATAGGTTGATTGGAGCGTTGTTCATGCTATGGCAATGCCAGTGAATGCCCCAGGATGTGTGGGTGGTCAACACATGACGAGAAGTGAGAATAATTATGGGTTAAAAATGGTTTAACAATAATAACTAACAGTAATGATATGTCACCATTTGTCACCATAATTATGAATTTGTGAGAATAATTAGTCACCACAAATTAAGTTTATGTCAACATTCTGATCCCTCTTTGCTTTTGCAAAAAGGATAGATCAAATCCCACGGGACAGATATAGATATCGTCAAACTAGACTCAACCGTCACACCTCGGTAGACTGGCGCCGTACTTGCGCCGGAGTGGATGGAGTCGATGGCACTGAGCACAGCCCCACCTCGAATACCTTTAGACAGAGAATATAGCTTGTGTTTTAACGTTCTTTTGCTCATCCATTGGAGCTACCTGAAGCATGTGGCCCCAAACAGCTCCACTGTCTTTGCAGGATGCCGGCCTCCATTTACCCCAGGTGCCCAAAGAAAAGATCAAGGCACAGGGGTTGTCGCTGCACCGGGGGGGTCATAAACCTGCGGGTTGGTGCTTCATGGTGCTTCGTGTAGCGAGGGAGGTTTCAAAATTGGAAGACTGATTCACACTGCATCACTGCAGAACCCATCGCATGTTTGGCAGTAGATTTACTGGTCTTGGGCTCGTATTTCTCTCCTTGGACCCGGAAGGAGTCCTGATTTTGTGACAGAACTTTTATGTTTTTGTTTGTTGAAAGTGGACTTTCTGAGGTAGTTGGTTGTTGGGTGTCAGTGACTGATCCGAGTGTCGGGATTTGCACCATTTACTTTCCTAGCTGTTGAAGGTGCACGTTGTTCTTTTTGGTGTTTTGCTGTGAAGCAAGGTTGGCCACATGTCCATCCCCATGTTCGCAGGTATTGTATTGATACGTTGTACTATCCACATTAACTTTCCAGATGAGTGACCAGCAGAGTTCCAGAATTCCTTGGTCTTCATGATCCATCGACAAGTGTTTGAAGGACATGCAATCGCTGAAACACCATGAAACATCTACCTGTTGGTTCAAGTGATTGCATTCCGGCTGAGCCCACCCGAGAGGGCATGTTCAGACCGAGCCAGACTTTGTTCGTTCATTGTATATATATATAATCTTTTTTGGAAGCTCCAGCTTCACCAAAGGTCTGGAAAAATATGGAAACATGTTGAAGATTGAGTCACATTGTCACACACACTGGGTGCTCTTCGAGTTTTTGGTATGGACTTTCTCGGATGGTCGCATCACTTGAGTCAAACTCTTCGCATCATTGTCAATCCGATTTGCAGTGTTAAGCACCAGCCTCCTGACATTGGCCACCTTCCTTGACCATACTGGGACGTTGTTCATTCCAGCCATGGCCCCAAATGGCATGCTTCGCTTCAAGGGAGAATGAAAATCAAGATCAACAGCTGTGACGGATGAAGGAAGAAGAACAAATGAGTCGTTTAAACCTTCCTGGCTTCCCTTGTTTTAACCGCTCCAAGCCGAAGAGACATCGGGGTTTTGGTGGTTGCACCGTGCTTTTTTGTCGAGAGAGGGAGGTGCCGGAACCCGATAGAGGGAGTGCAAGGAATTGGTCAAATATTTCATTGATTGCTGTCTTCCGGTGGAGGCTGTACTCACAAAACACCAAAGTATCCCAAAGAAGAGTGCTGCGCACGTGTCCTACTTGGGATCATCTCATTCGCGACCCAAAATTGGTCGATATTCTTGGTGCCCTGTTTCTGAAGTCAGATCCTGTTTGTTGATGCTTTATTGGTACTCAAAGCGACAAGCGTTCGCACAAACGAACACGCACAGACTACTTACTATTCTTCTTCGCCTTGCCCGTATAGGTACATATATATATATATACTTGTTTGACCGGTGAAGGCCTTTCCACGATCCCAACATATCTCAAAAGCAAGGGCAATAGTTATAAAAAACATCACAAGGTGGGGATCATCACTTGTTGATGTGTGGCATGTGAACGGTCACGGGGGGGGCTCGGGGCTGAGCGGAATCCCAGTCACACATCAGTGAGGTGAAGAAGAAGACGGAAACCAAGGAGCCCGTGCTGGGCATGGGATAGTGGACCATTCAGGAGTGACACAATTAAGAACTGTTTATTGTGGGCGTGTTTTTCATGAATTGGATTAACCTTGGATATCATAAGTTATCATAAGATTGCATGAGTTTTTTCTCACTGGTCTAAGCTCGTTTGACCCAGCCCTACATTGAATGTACGAGGGCTCTAAAGACTCTAAGGTTGACTGGGCCAGATACTATCGATTTGCTCCATGCCATGCTGAACGATGCCAACACCTGCCCAGATCGTGTTTTGGAGCATTCCTTTTTGGGGCCACTAGAAGTAGTGACACATTTGCATGCTTTTTCAACCAGAAAGGTGGAGGGTGGCTGGACCAATAGGTATAGAGGAAACGCCTGGGCTTGGTTTTGTCGATGAATGGTTAACTGGTCGTGGTTCCGTGTAGTACCTTCTGACTCTTTAACATGGAAGTGGAAAACCATGCAAAACCACCTGTTGTTGCAGGAACATGAACTTCCCAGCCATTCTCCACTTCCCATGTTAGGCGATGTTGGGGAGTCGGGGCGTACTTACTCCCAGGGAAATTCAACAACTTCGCATGGTTTGGGTGTTTTGAAGGGGGCGAACGACGAATGCCGTTAGGTGATGCCGGGATCGCAGCGGCGCTTGGGATGATGACATGAACATATGAGTCAAAGGAGTTGAACGAGTTCAAAAAATTGCGGAGATTTAAGCTGTGAGACTCAAAAAAACACAGAAGAGGAATTTCGGAAGAGTACTCGCTTAACAAATATTGAGGGATTCCTTTGGTCTCTTACACTATATAGGGTAGGTATAGACCATATATGACCATATGTCGACTATTGTCGACTCATACGAACACCCGCAGAGTCGCAGAGCTCAATCAAATCATGTCAACAAAACCAAGACCAACATCTACTGACCACAAGACCAACACACCACAAGACCAACACATCACAAGACCCCACGTGGTGGGACGTGGTGGTCAAACTTAACTGGTTTGTGTTGTCCCCTCTTTTGCGTCTGGGTCAAAGCCACTGGTGATTTGTTGCCAAAAGAGACACGGTTGAGGAACCCTGACTGATAGAGTCTCATGGTGTTCGGAATGCAGTTGAACTTGAAACCAGCAATCACAGGTCAGGTTCACCGGCCAACTTGGGCGACATATAGGCATACCTCTTGCCTATGCAAATGTGATTAATTATGTGGTGATCGTTGGTGGTATTGCTTGCAATGTGCTTATTGTTTTGCTTCACTGTTTTTTGGAAGGTTGGTGTGAAGTCAACCCAAGATGTGACACATAGATTAGCCGCCAGCCAACAACGGGTGAAAAGAAATTAGTGGGATGTTTACCATGGATTAGCCCCATCAAGAGGTCCAGAAGGGCTGGGGCGTTTTCCCTGGACCGAGAATCGACTGGGTCAGCCGCAATGAGTCGACTGTGCCAGGAGAAAGAAAAGAAGGAAGTCAGGGAGAAGAAGGAAGAGAAGGTCAAGGACCCTAGTTGACCCTACGAGTTTTGACCAAACCAGGTCCATTTTCTCAGCACTGCGTGTTCAACATTTCGGATCTGGAGGATTTGTTTGTTTGTATCCATTGTGACTGATGTTGCAATTGGTGTTCATTTCTACGAGTTCAATAGGGCACTACAACTGCACATTCTTGCTGATGTCATGAGCAAAGCACTGGCATGGGTTTCCGCCGAAACTGTACAAGGTGGATGCACCTCCATCTTCAAGAATTATCCATTTGCACAGCTACACGGGACCTGGACCCTGTAAAGATTCCGTGGAGAACAGACTTCTGTCTGAGGGTCGCGCACGTCCTGCAGACCCCGTGCCGACCCCAAAACGAAGCGGTCGTCGGACGTTTTGCCGCTTTTTGCTAAATGAGCTGCACAGAAACCTGTGACAGTTGAGTTTTTGCGGGGTGTTATAATGATGTTTGGGACAGTCATGCCTGCCATTGGCACCTCAGATGTTCACCCCATGCATCACCAATGTTTGTTAAATTGATCGTTATTGAGACACGTTGGTTCGTGCAGAGGAGATGTCAGAGCTGAGAACTTCAAGTTCAGTTTAAGAATACGTGTTACACTTTATATGTCAATGTCCAATCTAGACTGTTGAAAATTGTTGAGAAAAGCACAATTATATACTAGGTGAGTGCTCATGTCAGACATCCCTTATGTTCAACCGACACATCTAAATCTTTGTCTGGAGTGGCTGGGGTGGCCTGCCTCCGGCGTCGACGGTGCCATCCACTTGAGCCATTCCACCCGATGTTCTTTTGGGGGGACCTGTGCACCTCACAGAGACCTGAAACTGTCAAATGACCATGATGGTGACGACACATTGACACCTAAGTGACACTTGAGACGTGTGAAACTCTTAACTTTGGAGGCTCCTGTTATTATGTTGGGCCATCGCTCTTAGGTTGGAGGCCATCGCTAGTAGGTTGGAGGCCTCTCATTCGGGTTCACGACGAGGGCCATTGACCTGAGAAGAATGGCTTCTCCCTTTCGTCGGGACTCCAGGAGACTTCCGCTAGGAAGAAGAGCTTGGACAAAAAGCGGAGCAAGGCGAGTCAGAAACTGACACGGCACGCGATGGCGGAAGGCGGTCGCCACAAACATGTCACAATTGCAAGGATCTTCGTTGCTGCCGCTGCCGCCGCCGCAGCCGCTGCTGCGCTGGTTTGCTGCAGCTGGTTTGCTGCAGCTGGTTTGCTGCAGCTGGTTTGCTGCAGCTGGTTTGCTGCAGCTGGTTTGCTGCAGCTGGTTTGCTGC
>CAXAMN010024917.1:414643-424653 GCA_963970005.1 Durusdinium trenchii
GCTGCAGCTGGTTTGCTGCAGCTGGTTTGCTGCAGCTGGTTTGCTGCTGCTGCTGCTGCTGCTGCCCATGCGGAAACAAGTGCTGCAAGGCCTTTGCCATGACTTAGTCATGGCGTGGTGGCTGAGGTGGAGGAGTATCGCGGCATCCATTGTCAAACAGCCTCAAAGTTTCATCGTGGTTTAGCAAGAAGAAATTTTGATCCTGGCATGTTGTGTTGAGGTGCATGTTCACTGTTCACATGTTGTAAACTATTGTAGAATGTTGTAGATTGTTTTCGCTTATGTTTGTTTCGGTTCCGGCTCCTTTTTCTCCAACAGTTTTTCGAAGGAACAAGGGCCCAGGCAAAACAACATGTTGCCTTTTAATTTCAACAGGCCGCCACGAGGATACCAGTCAAAAGGGGAACGTGTAGAACAGAAGAACCAAGCACACATGGTCAGTTGGTTTGTTTTCGTGTACGGGTTTTCAACGTGCACTATTCAAACAATGTGGTTGAAATTGGGGAAGGACATGATTGTATGATATTCATTGATCATTCCGCTTCAGTCAAAAGGGTTTTTGCGTCCACATGCCACAGCGGTTGCAAGGACCAATTAGAGAAATATGAAAGAACACTAGGGTGTTCCAGCTGATAGTTTGTCGCAAGGTATCTGTTGGTTTGCAAAAAGCTTCACCCTTGGAACCATTCTCCTCTTTGTTCAGAAGTGATGGCCAGGAGAAGGAGAAGGAAAAGGAGAAGGAGAAGAAGATCGAACGCCCCAAGGCTGGGATCATGGGGCGTTCGGCAGCGGCTGGTCGGCAGCCTGGGGGTCGGCAGGCCGCTGGCCTGGTTTCAAACCGGTTCCAGGACTGTGTGGGGAGCAGATGTGTGTCCCTGGTCCTGGAAGATCAAGGTGTTGTTTGTGGAGATGCCGTAGAAACTGGGTCGTTTGAAAGACTAGAGGATCAGGAAGTGTTGGTTGGTGTTCAAAAGTTCCAATCGCACGTTTCCCGCCAAGGCGGAGTGCTAAGCACCTGGTATATGAAGGTTGTCAAATTCCAAGCGTGGCTTAAATGGTTTCCCATGTTCAGGGTTGGGGAGAGTATCCGTTGGCGTAGTAGAGCGCACACTCGTGCAAATTTGTAGTGTGTGAATCCCCTTAGTTTCTTAATTTGCAGCAGGTGGATTGGACGTTTTCTTTGTTTGGACACGTTTCCGTGCATTTGTATCCTGAATTCTTGGATGATTAGATCAAGGATGGTGAGTCGATGCATGTTTTGCCATTGTAGGGCAGTGCAACTTTTGGTTTTTGCAAAGACACAACTTTTGAGTTTGTTCGGTGTTTCTTTCTCAACGTAATCAAAGCATGTCACACGGAAATGGTGTCCCTCCAGAGCCAAGGGTTCTGGCAGGACAGGTAGGGCAGGGGGCGCGATGCCTTTGTGCCTGCTCTTGAACATGAGAATGATGAACTGTGATATTCAAAGGCTACACCGGCTATACCCATATTGTATGATCCCGTTACTTTCAGGGCTTCATTCAGACGTGATCGATGCAGTGCTCAAGGCCAGGAAAGTTGGGAGAGTGTAATTCGTTCAACTGCAAGAAAATCCGAATCTGTCAGGCCTCGTGGCTAGCGGCTAGCTACTACCACTGGAAGTGCTCCAACTTTGTGATTCGGCCCAGTGCATGCCACACTCCACCTTGATTGGACCAGGTAGTTGAAGTTCTGTATTGTGCTCAAACAGCTGCTTTTTTTAATCAGAAGGCAACTGTAAGGATGCACCACTGTACACTCAGAATGGAATTTACAAGCGGCCAATTCGCTTTGAAGCACTCAATGCTGTGGCCAAAAGTCAACAAATTTCAACATGTCAGGCGTCCTGGGACACACGTTTGTCAGCATCCAATCCTTGGTAAACCAGTCGGCGGACCTGTCAATGGGATTCCAAGACTAGCGACAAGTCCAAGACACAGACAGATATTGCCTTGTTAGTCCAGAAAAGACAAACACTGCAAACAGGGTGAAGTTTTCAACTCCGAGGCAGTTGCATCAATTTGCATCAATTCCGGGGAACCCATTATCTTTTCGGTCTTCTTTGTGCATGTCTTGGCCCTGCAGTTCGAATGCCAAGTCAGGAGAAGCAGAAGAAGGAACCTGTCAAAGAAAAAAAGGAGGACTGGATAAGTGCGGAAGGGAACAGCTTCATATTTGTTTGGAGTTTGCGACCGTGAAGAAAGGAATTCCCCAGACCTTCCGCTAGGGCCGAAGTGTCCTGTTTGTCCTAGCAATGCCTCGAGAGATTGAAGATGATTGAGGCCCTTATCAAAGTGGAATCATACTTTGCAAGTAGCTACTAGGAACAAGAAGCTACTAGTTACTAGGGGCTCCTGGCATCGCTACTAGGAGCGATCGGACGCTGTCTTCCAAGCCTTCCAAAAAGGTCCCCGGCCTCGCTGTTAGCCGCATGGGGTCCAACAGTGTAACAGGCTCCTTCGTGTGAGGTACATGTGCATCCCTCTCCAACTTCATGCATTTGGCCACGTCAACGGGAGGAACAGGCAATTAACGTTGGTTTGGGCAGGCAATTACGTTGGTTTTACCATGGATGGTTTTCCATTTGGTTGGCAACGCGTTAGGAAATTGCTGATAGTACAAAGCTAGGCAAAACCAGTCAACAGCTGCCAAAAATTGCCCAGCAGGCTCTGTGAGAATATGTGTCACAATATGTATTAAAGTCATGCATGATCCCATAAACTCCCGGATAGAATTCAGAGGAGAAATATGATGAAATATGTATGATATGTGGTGTTTCAAACATGGATGGATATTGAAGCGATCCTCCAAGCATCTCGACACGTGCACAGTTCTTGCCGCATTGGCTTTCTCAACGTACAGACTTTGCGCATACTCTTGACGTTGATTCCTCCGGTGTGCTTATTTCTAGTGGCGATGAACGTTTGGATCAGCTTGTATCTTTGATGGAATCACGTAAGCTCTATGCCTTGGCTCTTAGTTATACTCTGGTCTTTGCTGGAGCGGGCCTCACGGTGGAGTTGCCTTTTTGCTTTCTCCAGCTGCGGTTCGTGCTTGGAGGCTTTCTGGCTCTTCGCATGAATACGCCAGCTCTGGGTGCATCTTGCGCTTGTACTTTCGCTTGGCCGGGGGCGAGGGTCTGTGGCATTAATTTTCTATTTATGGTCTTACTATGCAGAGCGACGACGAGACCAAGAATCTGTTTTGGGCTGATCTTCGCCGCCTCTTCACTGCCTAACAGCGATATTATGATGATGGTGGGTGACTTCAATTGTCGGGTAGGTGCCCGGTTGCTGGGCGGTGCGCTGCCCGAGGTGTTGGGGCCGCACGGCCTAGGTCAACGAAGCCACAATGGCGATTTGCTTTTGCAGTTTGCAGTTGAACAAGGGCTTCGTCTCCTCATTGGCTTTTTTCAACATGACGTCTCCCACACGGCGTCTTGGTGGCATCATCGGTGGCACACACCTGGCGTTTTAGACAATGCCGTTTGTCGACAACAACATTCTCAATTTGTAGCGGATGTCCATGCTGTGCCCGGCGCTGAGTGCTACAGTGACCACAAGTTTATGATTCTGTGTTTACGGGCTCGACCTCAGCAGTTCACTCGGCCTACTTCCCAGAGCACTTCCTTCGCTAAGAGGCCACAACGGCTCTGTGTTTCCAAGCTCAAGGACTGTGGCTCGTGCGCAATTTTCTATTGACCTGGGTAAGGAGGTATACAGCTGCTTGTTCTGGAACTTTTGCTTTTAATACGCTACCTTCTCTTCTTCGCGCAGCTGTTGAAAGTGCTTTGGGTTCAGTCTTAAGGACGGTTCCCGACTGGCGTCAGGGGAACGAAGAGGTCTTGGCTATGGCTAGGCAGCACGCCTTGTCTCAAGTTCGTTCTCATCCCGAGATGCCGCTGCCTTGCAACAGTTGCGTGATGCTCGCCACGACAGTCAACGGGTGACGCGCACTTTGAAAGACCAATGGTGGCTGGACCGCGTTGTCTGTATGGAGCAGGCCTCTCGTCCACATGATGCTGCTACTTTATATGGTGAGACAAAACAACTTGGGCGGCTTTTTCACTCTCAGGGGCTCACCAGGAGCGCTCCAGTCTTCAACTAGGCAGGACCAGGGTCGCCATTCCGAGCACTTTGACTGTGTCCTCAACGTGGTCCGCCCCTTTGACCAAGATGTTCTTGTTGGCATGCCTGCCGTTGACAGGCTTGTCTGCTGAGCATTGGGCTCCGCCAGGAAGCAACTCATGTCGGGTAAGGCGCCGGACTCTTCTGGAGTCCATGCTGAGCCGGCTGCTGCGCACGGTGAATCTGAGCTGTTTTTGCTTTTTGTCGACCTGAGGAAAGCCTTCGACTCCGTACCTCGAACACTTCTCTGGTCGCTCTTGGAGTCCAAGTTGTCGGTCCCTTCGCACGTGATCAACATGCTTCGTTTAGTACATCAGGATATGAACAGGTTTGTCACTGGGGCTCGTTGGGCCCGGATGTGGACATGGCTGGAAGGTCCTACATTGTATCTGGTCTACTTTTCTTTTGTCACGCGTGAGTGGCGACGGCGTTGCCATCAAGCTCACTTGAACTTCGGTGTGCCCCTTTCCTCTTGTGATGACTGCATACTTCGCACTCCGGGACGGACCTTGGGTACTGCCGATCTCTCTTCTGTATTGTCCGATGTTGTTTTTGCTGACGATACGCTTCTTGTCTGCAACAATTGGCAATCTTTCCAACAAGGTGCTGAGCTGTTCCATCAGGTTTTAGGTGCTTTTGGGGGGCAAAATTTAAGTACATTGAAAACTGAGTGGATGTTGATCTGCAGTTCCTCTACTATGTTGGACAAGGCGCCCCTGCCGGGGTGCAGAGTGCTACGTCTTGGCGGTGCTGCTATCCCTCGTACAGGGTCCTTTCGGTATCTGGGGGCATTGCTATTGATTCTCAGCTTGGGAACTCTGCTGACGTTTCTTGGCGTGTTGCGCTGGCCTATGGGGCTTTTGGTCAAGTTAGGCGCTTGTGGAAGAGCTCTTTGTCTAGGAAAACCAAGGCAGGCATTTTCGTGTCTTGTGTCGCCTCCACATTGTTATGGGGGTCTGAGCATTGGACTTTGCAAGCTCCTTACGTGCGACGGCTCAATGGTACATACATGACCTTTGTTATAGATCCATTCTGGGAGTCTCTTGGGTCTCATGCTGATTTGCTTCAATTACTGGGTGTACCTTCCTTGCTCACACTCCTCCAGCGGCGTCTAGCTTCTTGGTTGGGGCACCTCGTCCGCATGGACAGTTCCCGCTTCCCTCGACAATTTCTTTTTGGCATGCTCACTGGTCGACGTTTTCCGTCCTCGACCGAAACGAAGCGACGGCATTCTGACACTTCCCGAGTCCAAGCTCTTAAGATTCTCCAACAGCTTCCTGGCATTGATCATCGTATATGTTTTCAACAAGCTCGGGACAGGACTTTGCGGGCTACTGCTGTCAAAAAAATTTTGCAATTGCCCCCCCAAACTCGCACCACGGAGCGCGCCGATCGGCGTCTTTTGCAACCTCAGCGCCGGGGAGCTGCTGCTAAGGCAGCGCCTGTGGACCTTCGCTGTCCTACTTCTGGATGCAATTTTGTAGCTAAGAATTCCCAAGGTCTGCGTCGGCGCATTTCTGATAAGCGCACAGTTAGTCGGAGTTTTACTTGCACTTTTCGGAATGCTGAATTTACGTACAAAGTCAGTCTGACCAAGCACTTGAAGCAATGTGGTGACAATGCCGATACGGAGGCGCCCGGTCGGGCTGGTGCCCAATCGGGTGGCGCTCGTCCTCATGTTTGTCCTGATGTTCATTGTGGTTTGACTTTTTTGACCATTTCGGCCCTCAACAAGCACAAGCGGGACCAATGTTTAGCAAGACCTGGCTCTGGCGCAGTCCGGCGAAATGGTGTTATGAGAATCTTACAGCCACAGACTGGGGGTGGACAAAACATTTATTTGTTCATTTCGTTTTCGTTTTCATCATCATTTTTTGTCATGCCCATTTGTGTGTTTTTCATGTAAATGTGTGTTTTCGTTTGCATCATTACTTTTTACACGCCCACCCGTGCTGTTTCATGCGTGATTGCGTTTATCGTTTGCGTCCCCTGAAGCGAAGGCTGCCAAGTCACTTACTCCTGAACCCTCTTTGCTACCCTGGTCGGCTAGTCACTTTCTTCTATTTTGCTTTAGCTGTTGTGAGAAATGTACTTAAACTGTCGTTCACGCGTTGCCGAAACTATTTGAACTTAAAACAACATGAACAGACTAAGTTACAGTATATACATGAACACATGAATTAAATTACAATGTTGCCAATGTGTGGCCGAAACTAGCCAAAGCGATCATGAAAGACAAAAGAATGCTGGAGCTCAATTGCAATTGCCTCCCCTGAAGGAAAGCGGCCAAGTGAGCTAGTCCTGAACCCTCTTAGCTGGTGGATCACACATTTCCTTCTATTTTGCTTTAAATTTTAGCTTTTGTGAAGTGGACCTGACTATCGTTGATTTGTGGCGCAAACTAGCCAAAACGAAAAAGACATGAAAAAAAAACAAAAAATAAATGAACAGCAAAAACGAAACGAAAAAACAACGAAAAAGAATGAAAAAACGAAAAATAAATGAAAAGCAAAAACGAAACGAACAAAAAACGAAAAAATAATGAAAACAAAAACGAAAAATATATGAAAAGCAAAAACGAAACGAAAAAAAAAATGAACATTTTTGTTCGCTCAAAAATTGCAATTTTCCTCGAGTTTTTTCATTTTGTTTTCGTTTGTTTTTCGTTTCGGCTAGTTTCGGCCACAAAGCAACGAAAAACGAAAAAAAACGGAAAACAATGAAAAAAACTCGAGGAAAATTGCAATTTTTGAGTGAACAAAAACTTTCATGTTGTTTTCGTTTCGTTTTTGCTTTTCATCTATTTTTCGGTTTTTGTTTTCATTTTTTTTCGTTATTTTTCGTTTCGGTTTTGCTTTTCATTTATTGTTCTTTTTTTTCATTTTTTTTCGTGTGGCATTTTGGTTTTCATTTGTTTCCTCATTTTTTGATTTGTCATTTTGGTGTTCATTTGGTTCATCATTTATTTCATTTGTGATGTTGGTTTTCATTTGGTTAATCATTTTCTTTTCATCTGTCATTTTGGTCTTCATTTGGGTCATAATTGTCTATATTGTTCCTGACAATTTCGTATGTAATTTTAGTTTTCATTCAGGGCTGTCTCTTCACTAACCTGTTTTACTTCCCATCCCTGTATGACAAATTTCTAGGCCACTAGGCTCAGGCTTTTGGGGCCCAGTGGTTTAGCTCAGCAGCTTGCAAGTTGCATTCCATGATTTTGATCCTTGGTTTCGATTGCTCGGGAAGGGATGGGTGAGGGCATCCCTTCACGCATCTATATATAGTTTGGGGCGCTGACTGTGACTGAAGTGATTTTGGAAGCCCATGGGAAGTGACAGCAAAGCCAACCAGTTCTGGAAGGATGAACATGACGCAAAAAAATGATAATCCCAAAATGAATGAAAATAAAACAGAAATATTTTGTAAAAAAATGATGATCTAAATGAAGATCTAAATGAAAAAAATAGAAATCAACTTTCCATTGCCTGGCTGGCAAAGATAGACTTAAAAATGGTGCGTGGCAGCTTTCCTGTGTGCACTGCGGCCGATGGTTCAACACTAAGACTGCTTTGGGTGTCCATGTTTCTAGACAACATTAGGGCTGCGCTGGCTTCTCTACACTTTGCCTTCACTTTGATTTTCACACTTTTGAGGAGTACGTAGGCCTCGGAAGTCCTTGTGGCTACACACACAGGAACCGCCCGGGGTTCAGTCAGACTGGTCTTAATGACCGGGTGCAGGCAGTTCCATTTTTCTTCTGCAGCGCTTTGCTTTTTCTACCCATTCCGCAGCATTTTGCTTCTCTGCCCTCCTGAGTTTCTTGATAGTTCCACGAAAATTGGCAGATATCCTGAGTTCCATGAAGGAGGACCAGGTGCGATCTCCAGACCATAAGCGACCTCGCTCTCCACCATCATCAGTAGTGGCCTCACTATCTTCCGATGGCTCGCTTGCCTCTTCGGCTGCTTCGGGGGGGCTCCTTGACTTCACCTGAGGTCACCAATGCAACACGACCAGGAGTTGAGACAGCTCCATGCTGCGCTGACATTGGCCATGCGTCTCCAGGCGGACGCAGCCTTGGCGCAAGCCTTGCAGCATGCAGTGCGTGTGCGGCAAAAGCAGCACACCAAAGGCAAGGCGCATCCCCTTGAATCCTGTGGCACTGCTACTGCAACTGTCCTCTTGGATTTGATCCTTTCAAACGTGCAGACCAAGCCGGCCTTGCAGAACGAAATGGCCGTGCAGCAGATCCGCACTTTGTTGGATCAGAAGCAGCCCAATTTGATCGCTCAGGAGGTCGCTCATTGCAGTGCACGTATGAACGCCAAGGAGACGCATGTCATTTTGGAATTCAGACTGACCAGCTCCTCCTCCCTTCATCTTTTCTTTCCATGGCTGGATATGGGAGCTGCAGTACCTGGATCCAAACCTGTGCCAACTTGGGCCTGCCTGGGTGTTTCCGACTTGTGGAGGAAGTCTTGTACGAAACGCTCGTCTTGCAGACTTTGACATGTGAGTTTTTGAGGAAGTCTCGTACGAAACGCTCGTTTTGGAGACTTGACGCGTGACTTTTGGAGGAAGTCTCGTACGAAACGCTCGTCTTGCAGCCTCGAAGCGTGACTCTTGGAGGAAGTCTCGTACGAAACGCTCGCATGACTTTTAGGAGAACGTTTCGCGCGAGACGCGTGTAGTGTATGGGCAGCCCGTGTGGCCAAATTACGTTCTGCCATTGGGAGTTGCGCGGCCTTGGTGGGAAGTGTGTTTGCGTGGCGCCGTGCCATGCGCGAAACATCCTGGTGTAAACGCGGCGTCATGCGATCTGTTTGCTTGTAGTGTATGGGCAGACCGTGTGGCGAAATTACGTTCGTGATGTTGCAGTGCCATTGGGATTTGCGCGGCCTTGGTGGGAAGTGTGTTTGCGTGGCGCTGTGCCACTGGGGAGCGCGAAACAGCGTGCCGCTGGTGAGCGGGATGATTTGCGGTATCATGTGATATGTTCGCTTCTAGTGTGTGGGCAGACCGTGTGGCGACACGACGTTCGTGATGTCGCAGTACCATTGTGATTTGCGCGGCCTTGGTGGAAAGTGCGTTTGCGTAGCGCCGTGCCACTGGGGAGCGCGAAACAGGCTGGTGTAAACGCGGCGTGTCGCTGGTGAGCGGGATGATTTGTGGTGTCATGTGACATGTTTGCTTCTAGTGTATGGGCACACCGTGCGACGTTCGTGACGTCGCAGTGCCATTGGGATTTGCACGGCCTTCGTGGAAAGTGCGCTTGCGTGGCGCCGTGCCACTGGGGAGCGCGAAACAGGCTGGTGTAAACGCGGCGTGTCGCTGGTGAGCGGGATGATTTGTGGTATCATGTGACATGTTTGCTTGTAGTGTATGGGCAGACCCTGTGGCGAAATTACGTTCGTGATGTTGCAGTGGGAAGTGTGTTTGTGTGGCGCTGTGCCACTGGGGAGCGCGAAACATGCTGGTGTAAACGCGGCGTGTCGCTGGTGAGCGGGATGATTGGCGGTATCATGTGATACGTTTGCTTCTAGTGCGTGGGCAGACCGTGTGGCGACATGACGTGCGTGATGTCGCAGTGCCATTGGGATTTGCGCGGAAAGTGCGTTTGTGTGGCGCCGTGCCACTGGGAGCGCGAAACAGGCTGGTGTAAATGCGGTGTGTCGCTGGTGAGCGGGATGATTGGTGGTATCAAGTCAAAAGTGTCCCAAAAGGGTGCCCCGCAAGACCTTCCTACGAGAGTGACCCAGAAGAGTGTCCTACAAGAGTGTCCCACAAGAGTGTCCTACAAGAGTGTCCCACAAGAGTCTCCCACAAGAGTGTCCTACAAGAGTGTCTCACAAGAGTGTCCCACAA